>JAZHYW010013959.1:0-72573 GCA_037355805.1 Ixodes ricinus | reverse complement strand
GAAAAAAGAGGATGACGACGACGAGGAATGCTGATGTGGCTGGTTGACTGTGTGTTTGTGTGCCGGGAGAAAATTTGGCGCGTGCGGCGGGTGGTCGAGAAAGAAGAAGTAGAAGGAGCCAGGAGGCGACAGAACAGGACAAGCGATCAGGACCCGGTGGACGAAAAAACCGACCCGCAACGATAGGCGTGGTCGGCACGGCTTCAGTTCGTCGTCCACCAATACAAGCCTGGTCAGCGGGCCTCCAAGGCTGCCCTGCCGCTACTTCAAGCCACATTCTTCAAGCCATCCCGTCGTCCACTACCGGCCCCAACGCGCCAAGCTACCTGGCATCACGACTTCGGAGTGTCAACCATGACCAGAACTCAGACCCGCTTGACGGACACTGTGATGTACTATTCTTTAATTACCCTTTAAGTGTTAGATTTTCCGATAATTAATTTTTGGATTTGCTCATTCTCTAGCTGTATAACGCTTTAATATATTTTTGTACTGGCCCAAAAATGTCGTCTCTTTCTCCATACTCTTCGCGTCGCACACCCACGCAAGTGTGAACACGGTCCACTACATATCTGGCGTCCGCGACAGGACATTGCTCTTAAATGACACCCTAAAGAGCTTCACCTTGCGGATCGGTGCGACGGCTGAGAATGGATACCGAGAAATTAATGAAGGTTGGCAAGGAGTTGGGGTTGTCCGGGGCAGCCTTGAAACAATGGATGGATGAAGAGCGAGCGCGCGAGAGGGATCAGCGTACAGCAGAACGCGAGGCTACTAAAGAAGCAGAAGCCCTTGCTCGGGCTCGCTTCGACGCGGAACGCGAAGCCGCTAGAGAAGCGGATGGCCATACTCGTGCACGCCTAGAAGCAGAACGCGCGGTACTGGAGCTCCAGTTACGATTGCAGGAGCGCCGAGAAAGTGCAGTAGCGGGAATTTCGAACGAGTCTGGTGCGGGTACACCTGCTGGCTTTGTGCAGGGGTACCGGAGCCCACACAAGCTCATCCCCGCTTTCAATGAGAAACGCGACGAGCTTGACGCCTACATCCAACGATTCGAGCGGGTAGCAACGAGCCAAGAGTGGCCACAGGACAAATGGGCCTTGTCCCTGAGTCTATGCTTGACAGGGGAGGCATTAAGTGTGGTCGGACGCATGGCTGCTGACGCTGCTACAAACTACACGGTGCTTAAACAGACTCTTCTCCAACGATTTCGGTATACGGAAGAAGGGTATCGCGCCAAGTTCAGAGAGGCAAGACCAGAGGAGGCAGAGACAGGCAGACAGTTTACTGGTCGTCTGTTGGGATATTTTGACCATTGGCAAGAAATGGCCAAAACGGAGCGCACTTACGACGCACTCCGGGACAAAATAGTGTCAGAACAGTTTCTCAATAGATGTCACGAAAAACTGACCATCTTTCTAAGGGAAAGAGGCTGCCAAGGACTTGACAAGTTGGCGGAAGCTGCCGATCATTATCTTGAGGCTCAAGGACTAGTCCATCTTGGCAGAACCAATAAGGACCAAGAGGCAAAGCCATTGGGGCAAGCGAAGATTTCTAAGCCTCCAGATGCAACAGGGAGACCCGCCTGTTTCCTTTGCAACAAACAAGGTCATCGTGCAGCAGACTGTTGGTCCAAGTCAAGAGGATCCAACCCAAAGTCGACTGTTTGCTGGAAATGTCGCAAAAGCGGGCATAAAGCAGAGTCTTGCCCTACCAAGACAGACGCGGGTGGACAAGCATCGTGTTCCCTGGCGCCTCAGAATGAGCCTGGGAAAGTTGGTTTGGACAGTCATTCCCCTAAAATAACTGTGAAAGCAGAGGAGGATGAAAGAAGAATCGATGGTCAAACAGATGGCATGCCAACGGCTGAAGGACTGCTTGAACAACACCCTGTCATTGTATTGCGTGATTCAGGATGCAACTCGGTCATCGTAAAGCGATCCCTGGTTCCTGATAACAAACTGACAGGAAGGAGTCGATCGATCTACCTTCTCGACCGGACAGTTCGATGCCTACCTGAAGCAGAGGTGGACATCGACTCTCCTTATTTCACGGGCACAGTAAGGGCGACCTGCATGGAAAGCCCGCTGTATGATGTCGTCTTGGGCAACATCGATGGCGTACGGGATGTTTCTGCTCCTGATGTCAAGTGGAGAGCAGACCAGAAATTTCTTCCCCTGCAAGAAAAGCCCCAAGAAGAAGACAGAATCCTGGGCAACCAACAAATTTGGACAGGGACGACCTCCTCATCGAGCTCCGATGAGCAGAAAGGCGAGCTTCAGGCTAGTGTCGTAACGATGCGGACCTCGGCGACAACTGCTGGGCTACCAGTTGCAGAAATAAATCCACTGGACATCGACCCGGCGGAGCTAAGCGCCAAGCAAAAACAAGATGCTACACTCCAAAGATGCTTTGAAGCAGTGGGGAACAAGGTTGCCTCAAGATCAGCCGACATCGAGTTCGTGCTGATGAACGGGATTCTTTTTCGACGGTACAGACTTCCATCGCAAAAGGAAATGGAACAACTCGTTGTCCCAACTGGCCTCCGAACATTCGTTCTAAAAATGGCACACGAAGGAATACTATCTGGACATCAAGGAATCAAAAGAACGACAGATCGAGTGCTCGAAGAGTTTTATTGGCCAGGGGTACAAGGGGATGTCACGCGGTTTGTGAAGTCATGCGACACCTGCCAAAGAACCGTTCCAAAACACTTGGTAGGCCGCGTGCCTTTGGGAAACATGCCCGTGATCGAGACGCCTTTTCAACGGGTAGCAATTGACATTGTGGGACCACTGTCACCAACATCAGAGAAGGGCAACCGTTACGTACTAACCATGGTGGACTACGCGACCCGCTATCCTGATGCAGTTGCCCTACCAAGCATTGAGACGGAGAGGATTGCGGAAGCTCTCCTCGAGATGTTTTCTCGCGTGGGATTCCCTAGAGAAATCATCAGCGATCGGGGCAGATCATTCACATCCGGACTCATGAAGGAGTTTAGTCGTCTCCTCTCGTTTAAGCAGATGCCAACCACGCCGTATCATCCAATGGCGAACGGCCTCGTGGAAAGGTTTAATGGCACACTGAAACAGATGATACGACGAATGTGTCAAGAGAGCCCGAAGAGGTGGGACCGATACTTGGCACCACTACTATTCGCGTATCGCGAAGTGCCGCAGGCCAGTGTTGGGTTTGCACCCTTTGATCTCCTGTACGGCAGGTACGTCCGAGGACCGATGTCCATATTGAAGGAACTCTGGACAGGAGAGCACCTTGACGAAAACACGAAAACCTCGTACGGCTACATGGTCGAGCTCCGCCAGCGCTTGGAAGACACCTGCCGGATAGCACAGGAGCAGCTCAGAAAGGCGAAGCTGGTACAGAAGAAGTACTACGACAAGAAGACGAGAGTGCGCCAGCTCTCTGTTGGAGACAAGGTTTTACTTCTTCTCCCCTCCGATAACAACAAGCTGATCCTGACCTGGAAGGGCCCCTTCAGGGTTTTGGAGAGAAGAAATGACATCGACTACGTCATTGATCTGGGAACAAGAACAAGTCTATTCCATATTAACATGCTGAAAAAGTACGAAGAGAGACCGGTTTCTAACCAAACACCCCAGCATGCCTCAGTCGCGGTTCAGCACGAGGAGGTAGAGGAAGAGGACATACCTTCTGTGACACTCCTCAAGAAGGAAACTCACCAGGATGTGAAAGTCTCGACCGACCTAACAGCCTCTCAACAAGCGCAGGTCTCGATCCTCTTGGCTGCGCACCAGGAAAGTTTCACAGATGTCCCAGGAGAGACCAGCCTGGTGGAGTGCAAACTGAAGACCACCACCGACATTCCTATTCGAGTACAGCAATACCCGATACCGTTCGCTATCCAAGAAGCGGTGCAGGAGGAAGTCCAACAGATGCTACAGCGGGGCATAATTGAACCCTCCGAATCGCCGTACCAATCCCCCATAGTGGTGGTAAAGAAAAAGGATGAATCATTGCGGCTGTGCATTGACTTCAGGCAATTAAACAAGGTCCTCGTCCCCGACAATGAACCCATTCCAAGGGTGGACATGATGTTCGCTAAGTTGGGAAGTAGCCGATACTTCTCAAAGTTCGACTTTTCGAAAGGTTATTGGCAGGTGCCGATGCACGAAGGATCAAAGCACATGACAGCTTTCCCTACAGCCTCGGGACTTTTTCAGTTTCGATTTATGCCTTTTGGCATCAAGACTGCACCGGCGGTATTTACCCGGCTCATGAGGAAGGTGGTTCAAGGCCTGCCAAACGTCTACCACTATTTTGACGATGTCCTCATCGCCACCGAAAACTGGGAAGAGCACCTAGAAACACTCAAGTCATTCTTCCAGCGGGTGAGAGACGCCGGTCTGACGATACGGCCAACAAAGAGCGAAGTCGGCTTTGCATCAGTCAAGTTTCTCGGTCACATCATTGGACATAACCTCCTGCGACCGCAAATCGAGACGCTAAAAAAGATTCAAGTTGCCAAGCCACCCGAGACAAAAAAGGGTGTCCGCTCGTTTCTTGGCCTGACAGGCTACTACAGAGATTTCGTTCCACAATACTCTGAAATTTCACAACCGCTAACAGAGTTGACACGAAAAAGGGCCCCGAACAAAGTGATTTGGGGGAAAAGGAACAACGTGCTTTTGAGAAACTGAAAGAACTACTGTCCAGTCGACCCATCTTAAGGGCGCCAGACTTTTCTGAATCTTTCGTGCTTAGTACGGACGCATCATCCACTAGTGTGGGGGCGGTTCTCATGCAGCGGCATAATGGAATACTCCATCCTGTAGCTTACGCGAGTCGTAAACTGCTACCTCGTGAAGCCGGCTACTCAACGATAGAGCGAGAAGGCCTGGCGCTGGTATGGGCAGTTAAAAAATTCCACGTGTACTTGTACGGGAAACCATTCATTCTGCAAAGCGACCATCAGCCTTTACTGTACAGTCAGCACGAAATGAAACCCGAACGCCGGAACGCGTGGCCGTTGATACAGGCTGCTCCACCTGGAGGGCCCCTGAGAAGTAATGAAAATGCGCCGGGGTGTGAGGGTGCGGGTCCTACTAAAATGAGATCGACCCTCGCGCGGCGCGTCTGGGAGTTCCGCGTTTCGCCGGTGGCGCGCTGTGAGCGCCGTCACATCCGATACAAAACGCACTGTCACTCGCTTTGTGTGTCGGATTCCCAGCGATATATCTTCAGCGCTGTCATTCATTATCGCCTTGTGTATCGCAAGGGCGAAATGAAAGTTGAAACATTTCGTGCACGGAAGACCCGTAGTGCTTGATGACGTGTCACCGGAACCACGCTGTGGTGAACAACGTGCCACGCGCGGTTTCTGAGAAATAGTGAAACGTCATAAGCGCGAAATAAAATTCGTGTGTTCGCACGATCATTCTTTTTATGAAAAAAGTAAATAAACTCTGCAACAGACTGACGTGGATGCCTCGGTTCTTATGAACAATGGGCATGTTTTCGTGCAAAGTTATCAGTCGATTCTTAAAAAGCGAGGAATCGCTTGCTGAGCCTGACGCTCTCTTTGGTAACCACCGATATGCCGGGCGTATCAATTCCGGAGCGGAATAAATTCATCACCCTGTCTGGGCAGGGCTTATTGCAAAGAGTTATGAGACTGGTTAAGCGGCCGCCCGGTGTCGACCGGGCGACAGTAGTGCGACAGTGCGGCAACAGAAAAGCACCCCGAGTGACGATGCTTACAGCGCGCCACCGGCGAAACGCGGAAGTCCCAAACGCCCCACGCGAGGGTTGAGGACATCTTAGTAGGACCCGCACTCTCGCACCCAGTTGCGTTTTCATTAGTTCTGAGGTGCCCTCCAGGTGGAGCAGCCTGTATCGATGGCCACGCGTTCCGGCGTTCGGGTTTCATTCCGTGCTGACTGTACATAAACTCCGCAAAACACATAAACAGCCGTGTACTACGTTGGAGCTTGACGCTCATGGAGTACGACTTTACAGTCGAATATATCAAGGGCTGTGAAAATATGGGTGCCGATTATATGAGTCGCATGTCTGTTAAATAAGAACCTCAACTTTCTTATTATTCTTTGTAGTGATGCATTGTGTACAATGGCCAAAACAGTTTTTTAATTATGAGCTTAACGTGCGTATGACAGGGTTGTTGAATCAATTACTTTGCATATGTTTGTGTGTGGGAGAAACCCAAAGTTTGAACGGACCAAGTGTCAAATGTGTAAACTGTAATATAATTTGTAAACAAGTTTTTTTTTTTTTGTCGTGTTGTAGACATTGTTTGACCGAAACAACGCTCTTAAGTGAGGGGTAATTGTGGTGATTTCGGATTTCTATGGAGAAAAAAGAGGATGACGACGAGGAGGAATGCTGATGTGGCTGGTTGACTGTGTGTTTGTGTGCCGGGAGAAAATTTGGCGCGTGCGGCGGGTGGTCGAGAAAGAAGAAGTAGAAGGAGCCAGGAGGCGACAGAACAGGACAAGCGATCAGGACCCGGTGGACGAAAAAACCGACCCGCAACGATAGGCGTGGTCGGCACGGCTTCAGTTCGTCGTCCACCAATACAAGCCTGGTCAGCGGGCCTCCAAGGCTGCCCTGCCGCTACTTCAAGCCACATTCTTCAAGCCATCCCGTCGTCCACTACCGGCCCCAACGCGCCAACCTACCTGGCATCACGACTTCGGAGTGTCAACCATGACCAGAATTCAGACCCGCTTCACGGACACTGTGATGTACTATTCTTTAATTACCCTTTAAGTGTTAGATTTTCCGATAATTAATTTTTGGATTTGCTCATTCTCTAGTTGTATAACGCTTTAATATATTTTTGTACTGGCCCAAAAATGTCGTCTCTTTCTCCATACTCTTCGCGTCGCACACCCACGCAAGCGTGAACACGGTCCACTACAGTTATCATCAAAGCTATTGTGTGCACTAGAGTCACTGAATTTGTTTCCAGAGTAGCGAAACTCCCAAGCTCCGCGCCCTGGAACTCGAATTTATCCATAACCGTGCGGCCATTTTAGAGCCTTTCATAGAGCACTATACACTATGGGGCCTATAGCGCTTCTCCGCCAGGTGTGTTTAGCGTCTTATGCTGCCCATGCATCAAAAGTGGTCCCGAAGTGGCAACAAACGACGTCATAGAATTCGGAGTGTCATGCTGTCGGATGTTCGCGGTTGGTCGTGCAAATGCTGGCGAACAGCACGAGCGAACGCGAGCGTCGCGGTCGTCATGGCGTCCCAACTTCTGGCTACCGAAGCTTCCGTGGACTGTCACACTGGAGAGAGACCTGCAGCAGAACAGGCGTCTGCAACATTCCCACCACAGCTGCTGGGACACTATCAGGATCGCGACCGGCGACAGCATGACACTTCTATGACGTCAACAGGCGGAAATCAGAGGATCACTTTTTTAGACGCGGTAAACACACAAATCGGAGGCGGGAGTCCGATGACCATTATGATAGTTGCGGCACACGACTCACGCGACTACTGCCGTTTACTGATGCTGCGAAAAATCAAAACGTTCGTGACTAGGGTGAAGCTGTTGTAGGATGAAGCAATTAAGAATGCGAATGCGGTACTCCTACTCAGTATTCAGTGACACTAGTGAACCCCAACTATAATAATTAATAATAATTCGTTCATTTTTATCTACATTGATGGGTGCAGCTCGAAGCAAAAATGACCGCATCTCCACGTGGTGAATGATGTTGATTGGGGCGAAGCTCGGGTGGTGCTGATGATACTGATTTTGGTCATAGGTATTGCTGCTTGCTGTCGGCGTTGACGCTTTGCCGCCGCTTCCCGAGCTCTCAACTCCGGGTCCGCTTGGCGTTTTTGACGCTGTGCAGCAGCTTCTCGCGCCCTGGTCTCCGGAGCAGCTTGCTGTCTACGTAGACGCTGAGGCGCTGCATGCCGAGCTTTTCGGTCCTTTTCATTCATGGCAGTAGGAGAATGTGTGGTTTTCTTCTTTTTCTTTTTTAAGCAGACAGATGGGATGGCATCTCAGAACCCCCTACTCTTTTTTTTTCTTCTTTTTCTTTTTCATAATTTTTTTTTCACCTTTTTTTTTCCAATTTTTTTTGCCCTACACGAGCACGTGAGCATGTGCTCACGTGCTCGTGAGCACGTGATCTCACGAGCAGAAGCACGAGCACCCGACGCCGGCCTACGGCGGACGGCGGACGGACGGACATACGGACATGGCTAGCCCCTAAAGGTGTATCCACACGACGGACCGGGCCGCGGACCGATTGATCACGTGATGCGCGGCCCGCGGGCCGCCCGGCTGCAATGAGCATCCACACGGCGGACCAAAAGAGCAGACGACAGAGCGAACGGGCCGGTCTAACCCTCGACCTCACAGCTCCGCCAAACGCATGCAGCGAGCTGCTTTGAGGCTATTTGTAAGGAGCCAAGATGGAGGTTGAACGAAAGAGACGTTTGGCCGCGGTGGCCCTGGCGTTGACTATTGAGGACGAGGAGGACTTAAGTGAACCGAAAAGGGCATGCTGGATGAAGCCCTGGATGTGCAGGAAAGATCTTGGTCTGCATAGTCAACTCTTTTCGTCGCACAACAAAAGGTTCGTCTTCTTCGTCTTCAACAGTTGGCGCCAAAAGAAAACGACTTTGGATTTGGATTCCAATCCAAACAACAAAAGTCAGCTTGTTGCCAGACTTAGCGCTTCAATTATACTAAAAACGCCGCGGTCCGCCGCCAAGGTCCGGGCGAGAAAAGTAGCTTGGCATTTCTCAGAAGCGCGGGCCGCGGACCGCCGGCGGACCTCGAAAACCGGTGACGTAAGATCACGTGATGCGCGGCCCGCGGACCAAACCAGCAATTTGGTCCGTCGTGTGGATACACCTTAAGGAGCTTCGCCCCTAAAAGCTGTGAAATACTGCTTGGCAAGGCCCTCGACCCCCTACATAAGTACAACAGCAGAGGTACAGGAAAAAATGCCACTTGATGCTAAAGTACAAAACGGGTGGATAATATGCGCACACAACACGCAAATAAAAAAATACGCATTTCAGCGTCTGTGAGATTTTTGTCGTGACTCCCCACCTCGTCGGCGCAGATTATTGATGAGTCAACATACATTTTTGTGCTGCTTTTGATTTATACATTTCGTGCTCGGTAAAATAAAATAAAAATCGCTTGTCTTCTTTTATCCTAAGAAATAAATTATTATCAAGCGCCCCAAAACTGATCACTGAACTTGCCGATCTTGTGGTTTCAGCCGTTCTTGATTTCGCAGTTTGTTGCGAAAGTTGCGATAAAGCGGGGAGTGACAACAACATTTTAGCACCAGCTGAAACCTCGACAATGATGTGAAAAACGCGCAAATGATTAGGAAGAAAAAAAGGAGACAGAACAGAGTGTTTCTATGGCTGAAATTTGTTCAGATAGGTCTTTTAAGTCACGCGCTCACCTGGGCTTTTTCCTATCGTCCGAGTTGCTTCCCACCAAAGCGCCGCGATCGGTCATCGCTGCCGTCGCTTTGCACGCACTGCAGTTGAACGGCATGTGAAGGTGAAGCTCGAGTGATGAATCGGATCTGTCTTTAAACATACAGTTAAATTGTTGGATTGTTGGAGGGTTTCGTCCAGCAATAACCGTGAAACACTTAACTCTATAACTGATAATAGCAATGATTCAATATGTGTTGCATATCTGGCTTTTAAAATTTGATGCTTTTTCTAGGTGACGATAAATCTGAGAGATTGTCAAAGCTTCCATAGAGTTGTTTCTCAGTCTCTGGTTTTATTACCATGAATCATCAACAGCTCGCTTGTTTTTTAAGTATTATTGCAGTTCTTCCATAGATGTTTTAAAGAGCTTTTTTGCTCTTTTTGAATACATTTCTGCACGTCACGTTGTCGAGGCTTCAATTGAGCCCCCAGAAAACGTGCGGTAACACCTCTGTTTAGAGTGTATTTTGACGGCCTTCACACCGAAGACCCGATGTAAAAAGAACGATTAGGCTGGAATCCTGACTGCGTGTGAACCACGGCAAGAGACGGTTCATCGACTCATACAAAGCATTCGGTCTGTAACTTTTTGAAATACTCACAAAACAGGAAATTTGAGAGGAAAAAAAATGGCAGCAACCTTTATCTCCGAAGTTTTATAACGCATAAAAACCAAATCGATTTAATTTGTTTAGAAGACAATAAACAATCGTCTCGGGGATTGAGAAGCAAGTTTTTATCATATTTGCAGGGGAAAAAAATTGAAAGACGTTTACAATCCTCTGTAATGCCGGATAAGAGCGCAGCTCTGGAGGAGGAAAAGGGGAGGGTTCGGAGGAGGGTATGACTGTCCACCTCCCTCCCCTCCCATTTAGCGGGAAATTTTCGCTAAATTTTCTGCTAAACTTAGCAGGAAATTTTTTTATCTAAACATTTCCCTACTAAATACAGCGGGAATGTTTTTTCGCTAAGTTTACCAGGGAATCTTTTTGCTAAATTTTGCGGAGAAATGTTTTCGCTAAAATCAGCGGGTATATTTTCCCGCTAAATTTTATCGGAGAATTTTTTCGCTAAATATAGCGAAAACATTATCCCGTTATACTTAGCGGTAAAATTTTTCCCTTGTGACCTGATGTGTGACGTCATTATGGGAAACGTCTCATATTGCAACGCACGGTCACGCGCGACTTCGACGCCGCTCAATCAGGAAACGGGCTCCTAAGAGCTGCGCTCTAAAATGACTTGGTGCAAAGATCACGTGATATAAATCCCCCCCCCCCAGATTTATAGGAAATATTAAATTAGTGTATAGGTCACGAGTTATTTTCCCGCCATATTTAGCTAAGAAATTTAGTGTATACGTCACGGGACGTCAATTCTTTCTGTTATATTTAAAGGCTAAAATGAATTGATATAAAGGTCTCGTAACTTAAGCCCCGCGACATCAATTTTTCTGCTAAATTTAGCGCGGGAACTAATTGGTCTTCCGTTCACATGACGTCGATTTCCCCGCCATATTAACCGGAAAAAGGCATGATGGAGTAAGTTTTGGTTTGGTGGGGGTTTCCGTTCATAAGAATTTCATGCTTTAATAAAAATGATACTTATAAAGAGATTTTCTCAGGGGCACACAAAAAGTAAATGAAGAATAATAATTTTTCCTTTAGGTTTTAGTATTTTATATATCTCGAAGTTAAATGAGGCAGGCCGGCCGTTTCACGGAATATTTGGTAGGCCATAGCAGTAAATTTCAAACTAGTTTAGCCAATATCTTGTTCACCTTATGCTTTATGGAAACGCCAAGTGCTGTCGTGTTCAGAAAAAAGAAAATATACTAGGCGTTTGTATGTGAACCAAGGTTTTTGACTTACCGTGTTTTTCGATTTGGTGTAACATCGTCCTTAGGGAATAACAAAGAAAAGGCAACAGACACCAAGCGAGAAACATATTGTTTCTTGAACATAGACCAGATCACCTTAAAAGTCATGCAAGGCTCGGGGGTAAACAAGAGGAAGCTAGGCGCCACTGGAGAAAATTGAAATCTCGACTCCGACATCTATGAAGGTAGTTCTGAGCGCCTAAAACATCATTTTTGTTTGATGTTACCCTAGGTTAGATTATTTTTGTGCTATTGCAAAGGGTAAAGAACTTTTTAAAATGATCTTGGCATTCATATTCATAGGCACATTTTGCTTTTTCATTTCTTTTAAATTTTAGAGTCACATGCAGTTTTTATGTCGACCTTCCACTTTGATTCACGAAGCAATTTTACGCAGCCTAGGTGCGACCACAAGCACGGGCAGAATAGTGGTGGTATTTTATTTTGGCGTTGCTGCCACCTTCGGTGGTAACGGATCAGTTTCTCGTGTCACGTCCGAACATGTTTATTTTCACGTTCTTACCGTGTTTTCGCATTTTTTAGCGTTTTTACGTTTTTCTAATTATTTTTTTATGAAGGCGTTGATACCCCCGAGTTACGTGTTTGAGTTACCGTCTCCAAGTGCTAAAGGTGCCATGATAGCACCGATATCGACTCTGAAGTTGGTAACATAGATGCGTATAGAATCTAGTCATGCAACTTTATGATAGGTTTTCAAACACGTAGCGAAAAGTTCTTACAGTTTTGAAGCGCCCACGTCAGCTCAATGTATTTGGTCTTTTGCGCTAATGCCGCGGCATCGTCTTGGACATATATGTCATGTATAAGAATAATTATTTCAAGCTCTGCCCATTCCGTTTGTGTACCTTAATGAGATGGAAGAAACAAAAATAAGAAAAAGTCAGTCTCATCTGCTTGATAACGCCTCCCTCTCGCGGAGCGGAAGTAGAAAATTTTCTTAAGGCGGTGCCAAAGCATGTAAAATAGTTCACATTTTCACGAAGCTGCTGTTGGCTTAGTAGGCTTTTGTGGTAAGGAGTTTCTATCCTCAAGTTTATGCAGTATCGCGATACAAATGTATCGCGATAGTATCTTAGAGAAACTGTTGAGTATCTGTACCTCTGCACCGAGATACATTTGAAAAATGTATTTCCATCACAGCAGTGAAATATATTAAAGATGTATCGCTAGTATCGCGATACTTTTCCAGAATTAAGTATCTCGTTACATTTATTGTCCTTTTTAGATAAATTTATAAGATAAAAATATCTGTTTGTTGCAGTTGCTTCGTATTTTATAATATGAACTCGCACTATAACATGATCCATTTCAGTCACCAACATCAACAAAAATGGTTTTAAAAAGGTTACGGGCAAGAATAACAGAATCAGCTCCTCTCAAAAGCCCTTCACTCTTATAATTTAGCAGAGAGAACGCTGTAAAGGACTTGAGTGAAGAAAAGTATAGGCCTGTTGTCCAATCTCCCCACACTATGGGTGACACAGAAGCTTATGATACGAGCGAGATGCGCCCTCACGGCAAAAGAGGGTTCATTTCGGGCACACGCCTTTTGTGAAGCATGGCACGCAGTCTTTACCGTTCTGTAACTATGTGGTTCAACGGGGTTGAAATGTTTTCTTTAGCGGCATTAATGATAAATAAAGAGTTCGAGGTAAGGGGAACAGCATAAAATGGCACCAAAAAGGAGCAAAGGCATAAATTACCATTCATCTTCGCCACGAACTTCACCCTCCCCACCTAGCACCGTTCGGGAACAAATGCATTTCTATAAGTATCTGTATCTGTATTCTGGAATACTCTTTTAGCTGGTTTTGCAGAAGTATCTCAGGGATATCCCGTTGCATAAAAGACCAATGTGTGTCAGTATCTGTATTTTGGGCCTTAAAGCACACGCATCTTATTTCTATTCCCGGAATACTTTTTGGAGCATTTTTTCTACCCAGCTTTGATATGCCTTTCCATGCACCTGGCAAAAACGCTCAAATATACACGAAGCGCGAAATGAAAGATACGTTGCAAACATCTGTTGATGCCCAGGTCCGTAAACTAAAGAGCACCGTCCTTTAGTTATGCGGCATTGCAATTGCAGCGATTTGTTTTGCCTTCTAAGCACGCGTTCGTGTGGCGCCACACAATTGTACGCAGATGACGATGATTTGTTAAGAAGCTCTGCATACGTGAGATTCTTAAAATAAACCCTGATAGTGGCTTCAGTAATTATGTTGACGCTGCTTACAAGTAATGAAACAATTGCTATGCTGACGGTTTACTTAACACGATTGGCTGCTTCTAGTTCAACTTAACCTTAATTAACGGATGTACGTCCTCCCAGCACACTAACAAAATATACACAGTTCAAATATACGGCCAGTACCCCTCACAATGACATTTTTAGTTTTGCGTATGTGTCTTGAAGCCGGAAACAAAAAATTAATGACGTTTACAAATCTCTTTAACGCGAAATTAGACCGCAGGTGTTTGATGAGAAGGGAAGGGTACGGAGAATAGTGTATGCCCTTCCTCCTCTTCCGTACTCTTTCCTCCTCGCCTCTTTCTCCCCTCTCCTCCCGTTCCTCCCCTTCTCCTCTGCTCCACGTCCTTCCTCCTTTCCTCCTCCTCCCCCGTATCCTTCTCCTCTCCCTCCTTTTTTCCGGGGGCAAATGTCATGTGACGTCATTTTCCCCGCTAAATTTAACGTGGAACTGAATTGCTGTTGAGGTCACGTGACGTCAATTTTCCCGCTAAATCTAGCGGAGAAACGGAATTCATTCATAGGTGAAGTGACACAAGGTCATGTGACGTCATTTTCCCGCTATAAATTTAGCGCGGTTGACTCCGACGCCAACGCCGACGCCGCTCAATCCTGAGGCGGGCGCCTAAGAGCTGCTCTCTAATATAAAAACACGTCCGTGAATAGTCGGTGCAGCTAAAGGTGCCCAAAAATCATCAAAAAAGCGGTCTTTTGTTTGTTCGACTGAATGATGTTTTTGTGTTCGCCTCGTGAAACTAACGCAAAGGATGTCATTCAGTCTTCAGATGATGTCAAACATACATCGAGTCAAGATTGAGCTTCTTTTTAACCGTTTCTTAATCATATCTGATAAACCAAGATGCACTGTTGCAAATGAGCTGGCCACATGCTGTGTGTGTGGGACGTCGTGTGACTCTATGACGCCATATTTTACATAATCAATATATCCCATGAAGGATGTATTACTTACCTGTCCTTAAGCTCTGCGGCGGTCGATTGTAATGATCGAGCGTAACAGCCAGGTTGGAAGCATCGCTTTTCTCGTAAAACCCATAACCAGAACGCGTTCTGTGCTAAAAGCAACGCTTAACGCCTGAAACTAAAGTTGAAACCAGACCACGCCTTCCGCGCGCTTTTAGACGAACATATGAGATACAAAAACACCGGCGGCCTTGATACTGAATCATGAGATAGTGACATAAACATTAGGCAATCAGGACTGTGCCTTACTTTCGTACATTGCAACGTGTGAATAGGTTGGGCAATTTAGTGCAATTATTGCGCACTATGTGACATAGTTATGCGGTCAGCAATGCACTCAAAGCTACATCGTTTCAATGTTATATGCCCAGTCGTGATTTGCTCGACAACAATATTTCTTCTATATTTATCGCTATATTCATTCCGCCGCAGCTATATTCTGTCGTAGGCTGGCCAATCCGGTCGAGGTGCCCGCAATCTGACGGAGGCTTATTGCGGAATAGGCGCCGTGTAACCGACTTTCGGTTGCCGTCAAAAGATCCCCAGGTGGTCGAAACTATCCTCAGATCCTGGGGCACGACCCCTTTTGCACTACCAATTTGCTTTAACATGCAACTTTAGGGGAAACTAAAGCTACGTGTTGCTGCTAATACGACACTAATAACTCGAGTCTGCATCGCACTTGGAATCTCTCGCGTCGCAAACTCTCGTAGCCCTCCCTGAAAGCAAAACAAATATTCTGCATAAATGAAAAACAAGAAAGAACGAGCGAATAGAAAAACCAACGTTGATGCTAAAATAAATCTTGAGCCAGGAATATTAGCTCACATATCAAATTGGGCAGTGTACACTGGACAATTAGTCAGCCATGATTAAACTGAACCCGGCAGCATTACTTTGAATGGATTCTTTATAAAATTGCGGACAGCTTCATTAGAGTAAGCCGTATTCTTAAAAATATGTCTTGTCTTTCCGACGAATCTGGAGGCCGCTCGTACGTGACGGGGAGAAAAGGGACCCGAATCATAAAAGACGAGGACAGGACAAAACGCGATACTTTCCAACATACAGTTGATTAACGTAGAAGTTTGGGCTAGTTGGTAAGTGGACATGATAAAAACAAAACAACGCAAAGACGAGGACGAAGTGGAAGGAACAACAGGACACAGCGCTGACTTTCAACTGAAGATTTATTCGTGTAGGCGTCTGTTATAAATAGCAAACATTCCACCCGAAAAACTCAAGGAAAAACACAAAAATATATATACATGTCACGTTTTCAATATAACACTGTCACTGCTTTGCCCTCATCGTTCCAAGAACTGCCGCTCCTTTTTTTGTTCTCCTTGACTTTTTCGGGTGGAATGTTTGATATTTATAACAGAACGCCTATACGAATAAATCTTCAGTTGAAAGTCAGTGCTGTTTCCTGTTGTTCCTTCTACTTCGTCCTCGTCTTTGCGCTGTTTTGATTTTATCATGTCCAACATACAGCTCGAACATTTATGGACCTTACTACCGCAAGTATGCCGATGACTAGTATGGTATATTTAGGGCGCGTTTGTTTATATCATGCACAGGAACAAAACGTCGCTTGCAACAGCTGACAGTTTTCCGTGGGTGTATCTCGAAACAACCCATTCTGATTTGAACCCTTCTCGTTTGAACCCCATTCGCAAAACGCTTCGCGTTTTAACCCTTCGCGTTTCAACCCTTTCTCATTTACACCCGTCTCATTTGAGAACATTCCCATTTGAACCTTTTTCATTTGAACCCATTCCCAAAACACCCTTCGCGTTTTAACCTTTCGCGCTTCTACCCTTTCTCATTTAAACACGTTCTCATTTGAACGCCGTATTTCAAACCAATCGCCTAACGCTCTTTGCGCTTCAACCTTTTCTTACTATTTATGCCCTTCTCGGATGAGCCCGCGTACTTAAATCTTTATTGTTTAATTAAACTCCGTCTCAAAACACGTAAGTGGCGTTTCAACCTTTTTAGAGTGCTCTTGGAATTTCAACCAATCTCCTTTTCTGTGTTAAAAATAAATGAATAAAAATAATGGACATGTTGGCACTGTTAATAACAGTGCCTGCTACTCCATAGCAATTGTTATTTGATAAAAAAACAGATCTAAAACAAAACAGGCACACAAACAAACAAAAATGCCGCCAGAGTTGCCATTGTACATATTATTACAATTCTAACATGTCCGTCGATCCATTTTCGTGGACTACCTGTGCGCAGTGCGTACCGATGCGAACGCTTAATGTCATGTTCTACACCAAGGCTAACTGGCGATCGCTTATCGCCCGCATTGGTAGCATCGCAAAAGCAACAGCCGCGGCAGGTCTCTCGCCTTACTGTGCACCTCGTCGCTCACAAAGCGCCGCCGCCACCACTCAAGAGCATCACCAGCAGGGGCCTGCAAACGATCCTCTGCCCACCCTTGCATGAATCATTTTAACCCTTTTGCATAGGATACATTGCATTCGAAATATGTTCACAGAAATATTCTGTTTTCCATACCGTTACCTTACAAGTAAGCGATTCAGCAAAGCATTATGGCATTCAAATCGTAGGGCTAATCGTTAGGCTATAGCTGAACGGCTCTTCTCGAGACGCATAGTACAAAACGTTTTTGCCGCAGAATCAGTCATCGCACCTCAATGCGGTCCCATGCTCGGTAAAGCTTTATTGTGGAGCTTTGTTCCCACAAGATGGTAATTGGTTAAACTATCTAAGATGACCGCAGCAACAAAACACGGACCATTCAAAGGCCAGAGAATGCCTTTGCCCTCCTTAGAAAGTCGCAAAGGGAGATCCTGCCATCGGCAAACTGGTCCTGCAATGATTTTTTTTAATGTGCGGGTGCGGTGATGCGTGGCTTGGAGGCTTTTCTACCAGGCACAAATTTTTTCTTCATTTCAGTCGTGAATCATCGGATGCAAATTATGCTCATCTGGCATGCCCTGTGAGGATATTGAATCATTTACAACCCGTGTCGGAGTGATCGTACAGATCTACCATAATTGTATATTTGCCTATGTGTCGTCCGCCATGCCGTGGATTGGCATGCACTCTAGATGTCATTCTCCAAGTAGCATTTCAAGGCGTAATAAAGCTTCAGGTGCCTGGACTTCATAATGTCATTTGTTCCTCAATCTCGATTTCCTGTGAGTGTATGCTGAAATTATTGCTTTTCCCTAGCCTGATCATGTACAAGGTTAAAATGAGAAAAGTAGTTTTGAGAATGGTCAAAAACAGAAAGTATGTTTTTAGTAAGTTTGAAATGGGGGAAAGTTTAAAATGAGAAGAAAAGTCTTTTTGAGAATGGTCAAAACCAGAAAGTATGTTTCGAGAAAATTTGAAAGGAGAAAGGTTAAAATGAGAAAAGTCGTTTTGAGAATGGTCATATCGCGAAAGTTCGTTTTGAGAACGGTTTAAGTGAGAAATGGAGAAAAGCGAAAATTGTTTTACGCAGGGTTGAAATGAGAAGGTTAAAACGAGAAGGTAGAAATGCGAACGCGTTCAAATGAGAACCATCCTTTTCCGTCAGCCATTTTGGTCAGCATATTTTAGTATGAAGAAACGGTCCTCTTCTCCGTGACTGAAGCGCGCAGCCACCGCCACGCCTCCATGGCATGCTGCGTTCTCAGTAAGGTTCGACCGCTTCGGTGTGCCGCCGTAGATGTAGACGCTGCTGCCGATGTCGGGGCTGTAGATGTAGACGCGGTCACCTCAGCAGTCCCTCGCAAGAAGCAGACAACGAGCACAGATGAAGTGCGAAGCGCAACTGACGCGCCGGAGGCAGAGCGTCACGTCTCCCTTTTGCACACGGCGCTCCGACGGTGACATTACGGGTGCCCCACAGTGCAAGGCGCGGCGCCCCCACCGGCTTCACGGCTTCCGTGACGAAGCATCTGCCCTGCTGTGCTTTTCTTTGTGTTTTATTTCATGAGGCGCGTGCGCTTTGACATAGAGCGGCGCGTGCTTGATGATGTATTTTTGAGCCCATCTGTGGCGCAAAACGCCGACGCCGCCTTTTCTCATAATGGGACATTTAAGGCTTTCGCCTTGAAAGCCAATAAAGGTGCCCGAAGCGCTATGATGGCGTGACAAATGAAACTATTTGTGTAGCGTATAAATTGGGCGGTATTTAGAGCCACTTAGCTGAGCTACTTGCCACTAGTCTGCTCAACCCTGCCATCTCGTGGGGGTTATTGAACATTTCAATTCAATTCAGTTCAATCTTTATTGACCGAAAAAAAGTATACAAAATATTGGAAAAAGCATATGCTCATGCTTCATGCTTTCCGGTACCATGCAATATTGAACCAATTAGGCTGCTTCGAATTTGCTCTTTTGAGAGCGGCTTTTTGTTTCGGGAGTGGTTTACCATTCCTTTGTGAATGTGCGGCACAGACGAATGAATTGTGGCTTGAAGAATAGTAAAGGTAAGAATGTAAAGTGCGCGAACGAACTGGGTATCGGTTGTCTCCGTTTAACACCGCAGTGCTGACGATGAGAAACGCTTTCGAAACGCGAGTTCCTTATTTGGGGGGAAGTGGGCAAGGGGGGGGGGGATTCGGAAAGAAATACAGTTCGCGGAAAGCTCGTGTTGCGCTTTTATTAGCTGCTCCTGTTGCCCTGTACAATAGACGCAGCGTCCCCTTCAAACCTTAATGACTCGATTTGCTCAATTCGGGGCCGTCATAATGAGATGCAGACAGCGGAGTAACTTTTCTGCCTTGCTTTCAGAAACAAAACATTTTCCCAGTCTTAAGGAACATAGGTTACAAGAACGTTCTTCCCTTTAGTGAGGAATATATAAACCCTTTTTTTCTTAGAGTGTATCTATAATTCCGCTACAAAAGCTCCACTGTTTTTGTTTTGTCAAAAACCTGGCGTGTTCCCGTTTCAATAGCAATAATGGCAGTTTTTTTGTTTTGTTTTTCTGCTGCTAACAAAATGGACGTATTTCAGATTTCTAGGGAAGCCGCTGTGGCCAACGTGTTTTGTAAAAAAACAAATAAACACTTTTTGGCACGCATCAAAACAATTATTATTGTTCGCCCCAATAATATTGAGAGGGAATTCCTTGCCGATAAATTTAGAGTAAACATATATGCGCCGAACGTCACGGCGTCGCATGACGTCACGAGACATTGTTACGATATGTGAAACCAAGACTTGACGTGCCACCACGACTCTACATAAAACAAACCGGCGGATCCGCCGTTAAACCTCTCCAGTAGCGGCTGTTACCGTAAAACATTTTTTGCACCAAGCTTGGATCCATATGAGTCGTAGCCAAGAGCCCCGATACGCAGAGGCTCTTGAGTGGCGCGTTCAACCAATTCCAGCTAGAAGACAAGGCCTGCTTCTTTGGCCTCCAAACATCATCACCAGTGGACCCACGCAGCGGAGCCTGGCTCGCGTCGGCATCGAGGACAACGCGTCTCGCGGTGTCTCACAACGAACGCGACGATAGCACACAGCAACGCCAAGGCGGGCGGACGCGTCTGCCGCTTTTCGGCTGCCCTCGTCGAGCTTCAGCAAGTTTGCCGCCTGGGGCAAGATCCACTAAAGATGACGCCATGCGCAGGCCTTGTTTCTAGCGCGAGGACACTCCGCTCGAAGGGCGCACCTGAGCGGAATTTGCCCATGAGAAGGAAGCACCCCGACCTCTTTCCCGCACCCTAATTGCCAAAGCACAGGACTAGATATTGGGAACCCTCGATAATTAGCTTTGCCTTTGTTCTGAGTTTCAATTTTATTTCCTCGGTTCTAGCTCCGCGTTTCCGTCACGCGTTGAAGACTCTTCGACAAACGATAATCGGGTTCTTGAGTGGCAACGCTCCGTGCCATCGTTTATTTTATAAGTTCGCGGTGCGAAAAAAAAAAAGAGTAAAAAGAGACGTTTTTCTTCTGTCTTTTTCTTCGACCAAGTTTTCCAGCTTTACTACAGTCTCGGGTATTCTAAATCATGATCAACTTCCACCAGCTCGCCTGCGCACCCACTGTTTTTTTCATGAGTAAAGAAGATATGGTTAGAGTCCCCGCGACACGCAAGATTCGAATGAAATATAATTTTCTGGATTAAAAGTGGCTGGCCTGAATTCCCTGCAAGCCTCAGAAATATAGAGCGATGCGCTGTTCACGCTTTTTGCTTCGTGATTTCTGATTTCGTGTTCCTATTGGCTAATGTCGCAATCTCATTAATTTCACAGTGATAATAAAATGATTGGGCTTCTTGACCTATCACTGATTATCGTGTTCAGTACAGAAAATATACAATTATTCGGTCAGTTTAACGTGCGAGTGGAGGTATACTTAAGCAGCTTATGTTTTTTAGTCAATATTATTCACTGGTGCCAATTGAAAGAGAAGTGTTTCTAGTAAATACAAAAAATCACTCCTTTAAAGCAGGTAGCATCTTAAAACACACACGCGTGACGCAACATGTATGGAAGTGGCTATTAATTTTCACCGAACCAAACCAATCCTCACTTACTATAAAGCCGGGGTCACACTGCGCATACATCACACAAAAGACAGTCTGCATACAGAAGTCACCGCAATATCCGTGGTTCCGAAGGCCGCGTGCCCAAGTTTCTCTCTGAAGTTACTGCCATGCGGCATTCGAACCACGGGTCTCGCGGAGATTCGTTTTGGAATTTATACTCTTTTTTGTATGATCTATAAACAGCGTGATCCCGTCTTAGAAGTTACATTTTGCCACTTTATGTTGAATCGTTCTCTGATCAGTCCGAGATACATCAATTTCGAAGTCATTATTTCTTCGAATGTCATAATTCAAGTTTTGTTGTGGACACTCGCATTGCGTTCTTAAGTGGTTGCTCCTGAACTTGCGTATCAAAAATGCGCCTAGAAACTGAGGAAGAGAAGGCGAGTAGAGTGCGCTGGGACGTGAGAACGCTGAACTCTGATTGGAAGGATTAGTGGGTAAACCTAAAGCTAGCTGCCTGTGTCTACGCTGCACTCGTCGAACGTGTCCGACTGCGAAAGCCAAACGCAGGACGCCGTCGTTCCGCGTTCTAATGCGTTGGACGAGTGCAGTGGAGACAAAGGCAGCTAGCTTTAGGACCACTAATCCTTCCAATCAGAGCTCGGCGTTTTGAGTTCTCCGCGTGCTTTCTTCTGCTGCTCTCCCTCGGTTTCCCTACGCATGAAAAAACATACTAGTTCAAATTTTCTAGTCAGAATTATAGGGCATAATGAGTGCCGGGCAAAAATGTATTCTTCGTAATTGTTTGAAAATCAAGCGTCGTGGTTTAACGGAGAACGACTAATAAAACTGAAGAGAAGCCGCAGGTGGAACGGACGCTGATTAATTCCCAGTTTGCGACAAGCTCCGGGATTGCAAATAGGATGAGGAGAATATTTATTGGGAAAAAAACTGCCCTAATAAAAATATGTCTCTGAGGACCACTGGGATTTCCTCTAGTTGGTCCTGTACAGCATTCATTAAGATGTTTTGCTGAGAGGTCTGCGTTCCTTCGGGATCGTTCTAAAAGGTCTGTGTAGCCCTCCAGGGACCTTCTAAAGGGTCTGTATGGCCTTTCATGGTCGTTCTAAAGAGCCCGTGAAACTCACTAGACTTTATCTGGAGGCCCTTGCAGAAATCAACCGAAGACGGGAGTGCGTAACCATACTGTGTTCATCGGTAGTCGCATCGGCGACGCAAGTGCGCAAACCTGTTTTGTCGCAGTGATTCTCGGTCCCTCGTGTAGAGGCAGGACGAGGCGAATATTGCTGATCGAAATCTCGTTGAGTGCAAATTATGCCCACATATTCTTGCCCATTCGGAGACAAAGAAGTCTACCGAACTGGATTTATTGAACGATCTCGCCTCGAAAACTCGGCGACGCCAGTGGTCACCCAGGGCTCAGCCGCGCGCCCAACCACGTAGTAAGCCAAGCCGGTCCTGAATGTGTGCGATATTGCGACGGGCAGCAGACAACAGTGGGCTCGTATGTGTACAGGGTATTCCAAGGTAAACATAAATAAGTAACGGCGTAACTTCCTGAGGCCGAGATAACATACGGTTGACCAGCTTCTTGTGTATGCTTCCATGAGAAGAATGAGCAGCGCGTACTTTAAGTTTTCTCGAAAGAAAATTGAAAAAAAAAGTACGTCGAAACCGGACATAGAGATAGATCGGTCCGTGTTTCTGGACCATACGGCGCCGAGAGAAAAAGCACCGCATATCGCTTTATTTGACCGCAGTGGCAAAAGTTACTTGACCGTACCTGACGGCCCAGTGGAAACCTGTGTACACGCGAAATATTCAACGAAGTTAGATGCCCATAAATAAACCGAGACCTGCAATTGCTTCGTGTATTTCGTGCACGGGGAAGTGCACGGGGAACATGTGTGAGAACAACATTGCTTTCTCAACTGCGCGGCGTCGCCATGAGTGTTGGAGCTGGCCACATCGAAGCTACGTTAAGCCTGTCCGGTTGACGGAGGGTGCGGAGGAGTTGTGCCACTCGTGCTCGATCCTGCCAGGGAAAAATCGCATGTTGCAGTTTTTGATGACTAGTAGAGATATGTTTATTGGGACAAAGCCGTAGCAGTGTGTGCGATTGCGCCACTCGTTCTTCACAAAAATCAAGCGGCGCGTTTTCGACGACGAGTGGAGGTACATATCGTGATTGTGACAACCTCGACCTACCGCGGCGATCCCGTGAATGATATGCACGTGGATACTGTTGCAGACGCGGACGTCAAATGGTTATATAGATTCTAGAGCCAAGGTTATAGGGTAAGAAAACTATCTTCGCGTCCGACCCTCTTACATCACGCGATGCTCTTGGGGACATGTCGCATTTGTTCAAACTATGTTCTCTTTGGGCAGACACACACGAAGCGCTGTTGTGTTTGACAACGCGGGCGAGTAATAAAATCGAAAAGATGGTACCAGTGGTTTCTGTTTCACCTCTTGCTTTGATTGTGTCACGAATAAACGCTTGACAACAAACCAGAAAAATGAACAAATCCAGCTCTCAAACTTCCAATTTGATGTGTCTGAAATTGGAGTGATCTACACTCCAAATTCAGTTAAATGCGAAGAAATTCTTCCCATTCTGAAGTTCTCAGATGACACAAACTCAAAATTTACTGCATTTTTTTTGTTCGTCCTTATGCATTTGCTGGAGAGTGATCGGGACTCTAACATAAACCGTCTCTTTACAAGCTCGCATGGACACCAGAATTGACGTCAGCAATTATCTTTTCTCTAAGATTAAAAACAAAAACGATACGAACTGCTATTTTATGTATGAAATATTTTATGCAGTACCAAGTTGGTCTGTGTTATGAAGACCTTCGTTCAGCCGAAAATAAAAGTTATATTTATTTTATTTATTTACAGAGTACCTACATCGCCTCGAGGGCATTATTGTAGGAGGGGCAGGAAATAACACACATACATAAAAAACACAAAGTGATCACTTGTCCGCACAGATTAGATATACAGCCGAGAACAAAATACACTGTTGTCCAAGGTGCTCACCACATCATCAGGCAGCAAGTTCCACTCTCTAATTGTCTTTACAAAAAAAGAATGACAGAAGCTGTTTGTTTTATAGGAATATTCAAAAACTTTTCTAGAGTTATCACACCTAGCTGAAACATACGTTGGCCCCAAAAGATACTCATTCTTATTAATACCAGTATTATTATAATAAATGCGATGGAAAAACTTCAATCTTAATTTTTGCCTTCGAATGCTCAAGGGCTCCCATCCCAGCATGGTTTTAACCTCTGTCATACTAGCGTATGGATCGTAGTTGTTACTAACAAATCGCGCTGCTTGATTTTGAAGTTTCTCTAATCTATCGATCAGATACTGCTGGTAGGGATCCCATATAACGCACGCATAATCAAGCATTGACCTTACGTGCAAGAAGTAAAGAGTTTCTTTTACGTCTCGGGACGCGTGTTTGAAATTTCTACGGATAAAAAACAACATTTTACTGGCCTTATTAATTGTGTAGTCAATATGTTTATTCCATTTAAGTGATTGGTGAAAATAAACGCCAAGATATTTACATTCAGAGACATTACCGATTGTCAGGTTTTTGATAGTATAACTTGTAAAAAATTTAGAGACGTTTCTAGCAAAATTAATGAGGTTACATTTTCCAATATTTAGGCTCATGTTCCATTGGTTACACCAGTATGCTACCTTATCTAGATCGCTCTGTAGGATCTCGATGTCTCTCGTCGAATTTATTTCCCTGTAAATAACGCAATCATCAGCAAAAAGTTTTATTGTCGACTGAATATTTTGTACAATGTCGTTAACGTAAATTAAAAACAGTAACGGTCCAAGAACACTACCCTGGGGGACCCCTGAAGTCACGGAAACGACTGAGGATTTACTTCCATTTAAGACAACACATTGCTCACGGTCACTTAAGTAATTTCGTATACAATTTAGTACCTTACTATTAATATTTATAGAGGCTAGTTTTATCAGTAGAAGGTTGTGTGGTACCGTGTCGAAAGCTTTGCTGAAATCTAGAAAGACTGCGTCTACTTGCGTATTTTTGTCATTTGCTTTTAATAGGTAATGCTGGAACTCTGCTAACTGCGTGTTGCATGAAAATCCACTCCGAAAGCCATGCTGGGATGGAGTAAAAAAGTTAAAGCTATCAAGATATTTGAACATTGCGCTATATAAAATATGCTCAAAAAGCTTAGAGCAAACTGACGTTAGTGATATAGGTCTATAATTTTCTACAAGTTTCTTATCTCCGGATTTAAAAACAGGAATCACATTCGCCGCTTTCCAATCTATTGGGACCAACCCTGTCTCAAGTATCGTTTTAAATATAATAGACAAGTACTGTGATACAATCTCGGAACACTTAATGAGAATAACAGGTGATATACCATCAGGGCCAGTAGCCTTTGACTGATCTAGGCCGCGCAAAAGAGAGGCAATACCATGAACATCAATATCAATATCCGCCATCATGCCAGTAAAACAACTATTCGGTGACTCCACCACATACCCAGAGAATCCCGGAGAAAATACCGATTTAAAGTAGGAATTGAAGCATTCTGCCTTCTCCACATTTTCCTTTAACATTTGGCCGTCAACATTAAGAACTGGGATAGAAATATCGTCTTTCCTGCATGTCTTCACATATTTCCAGAATACCTTTGGGTTTCGTTTAAGATCGCAGTTTAGCCTGGTAAAAAATGACTGCTTAGCTAACTTTATTGTTACTTTTAATTGATTATTAATATATTTTAACCCTTGCAAATTAAGGACAGAGTTATCTTTACAACGTTTTTTGTAAGCCCGCCTTGCTTTCCCCAGTAGTTTCCGTATTTCGGCATTAAACCAAGGTTTTTGTTTACGCCTTTGCCGCAAAGTTCTTGAAGGTACAAAAGCCTCAACTAATTCCAATATTTTATTGCGAAACAAAATCCAAATCTCCTCTGTTGTACAAGACTCAGATAAACATGAAAAAGTTAGAAAATATGTCTGTAATGCATTATTGATGGCGTCAAAATTACCCTTTTCATAGATGAGTACTCTGCGTGGCTCTTGTTTCTGTTCAGGTACGCCTGATACATTCAACTCGGTAACAACAACATCGTGATCACTTATTCCAGGATATACCTGGGCGCTAGAAACAATATTTGGGTCATTGCATAAGACGAGATCTAAAACTGCCGTCAGTCGAGTCGGCTCCATGACATACTGAATCAGACCAAATGTATCTATCAATTCTGTGAACATAGAATAAACACGCGATTTGCTTCTTGCCGTCGTCCCAGTTAACCACGAAAAGTCTGGCAAATTAAAATCGCCTCCCAGAAAGACGGTGTCTGGTATCACTGATAACATATCTGAGAGTAAAGAAATGCTTGTTTCATTTCCGTCTGGCGGACGGTAGATAGTTCCAAACACCACAGTGTTCCCTTTGGGAAAACGAACGCGACACCACACCGACTCAGAGTCATTCTCAAATTTAACTGCACAGCTACTCCACCAAGATGAAACCAGCAAAAAGACTCCTCCTCCGTGTCGATGTCTGTCTTTACGATATACCGTAAATCCCGGCGGAAAAACCTCAGTGTCAGAGACCGTATCGTCCAACCAAGATTCGGTCCCCATAACAATCTGTGGATTCAAAGTCATTATTAAAGATGCAAGCTCATCAACTTTATTCATGATGCTACGGCAGTTCACTACCAGAACCGTAGGTTTCTCTGGCATATCAACAATGTCATCTTTGCTTGGTCTGTTGATAGGAGGTAGGTGTCGTCATTCTGCTACGATCTCGGAATTAGTCGGACGATGCAGGACTGGTTGACACGTGTCGCTGTCCCAGATAAACGTCTGCCCATTTATTACTATCTTATCATAGTTCAAATAGACCCGGTTTTCTTTATTTTGCCTTTTCTCTTTTGCGTAGTTCCAGAGTTGCCGCCGTTTTTCTTGAACTAGGGGACTGAAGTCTTCCGAGACGCTGATCAGGGTATTTTTAAACCTAAATGCATTTCGCCTCACATTTTCTCTGGCTTTCCAGCCAGCAAAATGCGCAACGATAGGCCGATTTTTTCCATCTTTAAATGCTCCCACGCAAATATTAATAATTATTAATTTTTATTTCAATCAACCTTTATTTGCATAAGAACTCAACCGGGATTACGTTCGATCAACTATCTTCGCTGTCTAGAAGAGTTGGATGTGTGAATATTCGATTTTAAAATTAAGCGATCCATGACTTCGACGAGTCGAGCTGTTACGCTTGCGGCCGTCCTCAGCTTTAATTTCGCGTAGATCTGCCACAGCAAAGTTGCACAGTCAATTGTAAAGCATCATGGCACTTCAAGAAGCCAATGGATGCAAAAAACATGTCAAAAGACCGATTTAATTGAGGAACACACGAAACGTAGCAGTGATGTTGCCCTTTAAAAGCATGCAAACGAAACCCGAACCGGAAGTGCTCTTGGCTCCCTGTCATGGCGGCCGGAAGTGGCCCGAATACCATGTATTGCTTATTTCAACTTACTTTTACTAGCACCGTTTGCGTATATACAGCGTTTCAATATTCACAACTCCAAGGCCCAGCATCGCGTGATCGTGAATTCAGAAACGGGGCACTGAAAATGCCACTTACTCGTATTGAGAAGTTGCTGGCCTAAGATCGTGGCTTCCAAGCGTTTTTCGGGCTGCCGAAGTGAACGCCGCAAGCCGCACTCCAAAGATCGCACCTTTTTTCTTTTTTGCTTTTTTTGGGGGGGAGGGGAGGGGTGGGTGGGGGGCCCCGAGAGTAAAGTAGTGTGGTTTTCCCAAAACGCGACAGAAAGGGGCGCCCTGAAATTAGTCGCCGTGACTTTCCCACGTCCCTAGAAAAAATAAAGGGATATGTCAATATGCTGCGAGCGGCGACGGTCGTCGGTCGGGAGGAAAGTCCTTGTTTCTGTTGGCTGTTGGCGCTCGCTCGTTGGTGGGACAAATAGTCATACCGCAGGACGATGGGCAACGTCTGCCTCTGTGGCGCGCCAGCAATCCAGGTACTGTTTTGCAAAGTCTGTGCATTTCTGCGGCGACTTTCCTCAGCAGGTTCTTCCGGAGTCTGAGCGACATAGGGCTAGGGTCGTTTTCGAGCTCTGGCTGGTGCACACGGATGTCCCTCCTTACCACGAGTCGTGCGCACGAGAACGAAGCCACACTTGAGGTCGGGAAAGCGTCGGCGCCCTGGGCAGAAGCCGCCAGGCGATCCGCCCCCTCATTCCTTCCAATGCCGCAATGGGCCGGCAGCCACTTATAAACCCTGCCGCGTCGAGTTCCACTCTAATGGGTGCTGCCCCTGCTCGGTTTTAATAGTTGAACTACCCGACGTCTCAGGAATTTACCCAGGGGCTTTGTGAGTATCTCGAAATATATTGTTTGCGACAAAGAACTCGATTGTCCCTGTTTGGTCTGACCACTTTTGTCTGCAGCTGCTTGCACGCGGGTTTAGTAAACGATTTACATACATTTTGGTCCGTCACGGCTTTCCGGAAAGCTGCATTTCTACGGAATGTTGGCTAAGCGGTCAGTTAACTGAAGGGGTGAAGTCTGAAGTGATGAAGTCGGAAGTGTTCCCGAATTCCATAGCGCTTCGGGCATCTGTATTACCAGCACGCAATGTATGAGCAAATTATGGTTAACTTCTTCGAGCTAAAATTAAAATGACCAGCCGCATACCCCAGTATCCTCCTGAGAAACTGTGGTAAAATGGCGGCATTATTTTTCTTGATCATTTCACAAAGTTTTGAAGCTATAATTCGGATTCCCAAACGCATAAACTTTATCCATATCTACGTGAGAAGTTACGGGGAAAAAGATGTAAGCAACATGAAAGGCAAAAAGGACGAGGACAGAATCCCTTTATACCCGATTCATATTTAAGTTTCATATTCTCGAAGTACTTCTTAGTAAAAATGTATAAACCCGTTCTTTCGTTTTTACAAGAGATAAATTCCACCGCAACAGTCCATATTGCCAAACCGAGGCCGGTCTAATTCTCCGAAAAACCCAGCTTACCTCTCTGTTATCTCCACCTAACTATCTAAAAGCCAAGCTAATCTCAGGCGAATAAAACAAACAGCAGAATTTTATGTCTGGTAAGCTGCAACCTCTACCTTAGCAAAAGAAAGGCCACCATTATCGTCGTTTTTTTACATGATCCTCGCAAGCATACAAAATAAGCTATACAATCCGGTTTCTATGAAAGAAAGACGATGAGGATGATGAATAATAATGATAAGATGGGAAACGCCAGAAGCAGAAGCGCCTACAACATAGCAAAAGCCATCGGTAGATCCGGATTACCGGAAGCTTCGAGACCACAGACATGTCGGAGTCCGAGTGAAGTTTTCTGAAATCCCTCCAACGACAGTTTCTCCCGTTTTGTTGCTGAGCCGATATGTCCTGCTCGAAAAGGAAGACGCCATAAAGAGGATTTGCGAAGCCGAAGTTGGAGCATGGCGTACAGTCAAGCTAATCTCAGCGGACATTTGGTATTTTAATTTTCTTGGACGGATAGACATAATCCGTCTAAGGGTCGTGCTTCCCTTTTCGCTGCTTCTTTTTTGGTGAACATAAAATTTCTCATGTTACAACAAACTCTAAAAAGGTGTGTATATAGTGACGACTTAACAAATATGACTTTTTTTTCTATTCATATGTTGATGCCTGGCACCAATTTGTTTGTTTTCTAACGATTACAAATATTGAGCTGAAGGGAGAGCGGACAACTGTTAATGAGCAGCCCTAAACTTCTTGGATTCTGCCTTGAACGTTAGATGCAACATATCTGGTCGTGCACTTCGCAAAATGTAGCCAAATCGACAAGCAACATTTGCAGCTCAATGCCATCTCCCTTTTATTTTCCACATTTCTTTTGGCTTTCCTTTTTATAATATAAACGCGCACGAACAAATGGACGCGCGAACAATTCGAAATATATTTTATAAATTAAAATTAAAAAAATATATTTTCAGAGACGGTGAAATTAACGTTGGTGAAAGTACCTCGCGGAGACAAAGTGTTCTCTCTCCAAATTCGCACTTTACTTGGTAGAGTCAACACAGGAAAGCAGGTAAAGTGTGCGTAATGCATTTAGAGACAACACAAACTGCAGCAGCGAGGTATTAATACAAACAAATAAAAAAATGGTGTGCCACACAAGCTGGTGCCCATGTCTCTCTTTCAACTTCCATGAAACAAAACAAAAAAAGCGGATGATATCTTCCGAAATCTCCGAACGGTATTCGGTTCGAAAAGCTCTCATTCGTTCTAGACTGGCGAGGCTCCAGTCCGAGATTTGATCACGGGAGACGCTAGGCGCTCCAGGAGTCCTCAGAGTGCTCTTCCCTGTTGTGGGGCAGATGAGCTGCTCAGTCCGCTGTCTCTCCTCCTTCTTCCCTTCAGGCCTCCGCTACGTTAATGCACGGCCGAAACTAAATTAGCGCGCTCCGAAATCGCCTCGGAAGCTTTTCCTCGGACTAGACAAACGTCCGGAGGGTTCTTGTATACTGCGATCGCTTGGTTGTTCTGCGACCTATACACAGCAATTTGTTTGAATAATCCGGGAAGTACAGGGGATAGCTCATGCCAGTACGGCTTGATACCATATTCAGTAGGTAAAGAGGTTTGAATAAGCCACGCTACCTTTAAACCACGCTAAAGGATGACTTGAACCAAGATTGATTTGACGTGAAATTTGGAGTCGACAGATCAAAACACTACTCCAAACAAGACGTAGCTTCACAGTGATAGACCAAAAAACACGTTAAAGACCAATGGAAAAGGAGACACGTGGTGACAGTAGGCAATTGAAGTATTCGGTAAATAAAGTAGAATAAAGTGGTATGTACTTTGAAGGTGAACATTCAGAACAACAAAATTGCATGCGGCACGTCTTTGGGGGAGAGAAATATTGAACATATAATAAAAGTATAAATTTTCAGTGCGCATATACATTTCATTAAAAATTGCGGGTCTATATGTAGTATAAAATGTAGGTCAGAATAAAAGTGAGGGTTCGGCGTAGATAGTGAAAGATTTGCATGGCATATATTATTTACTAGGGCAAAGAGATGAAAATACTGAACATGTCAACTGAGCATGATATTAAAGTGACTACACTGTTTCTGTTTTTTACGTTTTTTGACGTTTTAAACCTACAAACTGGCAGCTTAATGTGGTTCACTAGACGCACCAGAATTAGATAGGACAGGCGTACTTTGTACCTAAATTGCTACTTATGTTGGGTTAAGTTGAGACGCCCAGCCGGATAGGTAGGTTTAGTCCAACCCCTGTGTCACCGCGGCGACCACCTCTTTTTTATTCGTGTTCTCACCGCGCACAGAACACGCAAGTAGCAGCTAGTTGAGACAAAATTGTGTCTATATATATCGAACTCGGGAAGCTGAGATATGTTGACATTTAATATCAACCTCGAATTATGTACTTGCTTCAAGTAATTATTTCATTATTATAAACCTTATTGATCCTAATTATTTATTAATATCAACCTCGAATTATGTACTATGTACTTCAACTGTTTAAAATATAACATTGCTAGCGAGGTTAACTAAAGTTGAAGCGGCTGCTCTTTAAGCCGTTTGTTTCTTTAGTTATGGCTCTGATTTATTGCTTTTAATTTCGTCTTTTTTTAGTGTAGTGTTGTTCTGCTAAAAAAATGAAAGCCGTTTACAACTCCCTGTAACACAGAATTAGAGCGCAGCTCTTGAGGAAGAGGATGGAAGGGTACTGGGGGAGGGTACACCCATTCTCTCTCCTGCTCACCTTCTCATCCTGCCTGCTACTCCTCCCTCCGAGCGGCGTCGGCGTCGCCGTCGCCGTTGGCATAACCGTGAGGTCACGTGACCCTCGTGATCTCACGGGGGTCTCGTGACCCCCTCAAGACCCCCTTGATGGGGTCCTGACGACCCCCTGAGGGAGGTCACTTGACCCCACTCAGCACCGCCCTCAAGGGGTCACGTGACCCCCTCAGGATTCCCCTGAGGGGATCCTGAGGACTCCCTGACGGGGGTCACGAGGACGTTTCGGCACGGTGCCGAAACGTCACCATGCCGAAACGTCGCCGCGGTTACGCCGACGGCGACGCGCGACGGCGACGGCGACGGCGACGGCGACGGCGACGGCGACGCCGCTAAAGCCGGAAACGGGCACCTAAGAGCTGAGCTCTAGAACGTTCTTCCAGGAATGTTCCAGACGCACCTATAAAAGTACAGAACTTCTGAGTATTCATAAGGAAAACACGACATTTCAAATGAAAACAAGTTCAAGCTGGGAAGCGGAAGACATATTATCCTGTTCACTCGAGTTGCAGCAAGTTACTAAGGCTCGTGTTCGCCTGCCACGAGTGCGAAACAAAAATGACTCGAAGCAAACACATGGCGCAACTGCTTAAGGAAGTATAAGAAACTACCGGGAGGATCGGTGGCCGAGTGGTCTAGCGCACACCAGCTCGGAGCACGTGGAGCGAAAGCTTGCGCTGCAGAAGCCAGAGGTCCTGGGCTCAATCCCCACCCTTGCCCGTTTCAATCTGGATGAGCAGCGTACCGGCGTGCGGTCGCGTACCACTACTGCGTGGTGCACGTTAAAGACCCAAGGCTAGCGGTTGTACTGCACTGGCTAAATTGCTCATCTAGAGCGAGTGACTCGTCGCAACTTTAAAATGGCTGACCAACTACACGCTGTATAAATATCCACACAACCCCAATTATTAGTAAGAAACTACCGAAATAAAGTCCAAGATTATTTGTGCCACGTTTCCACATCAAACTCCTGCAGCAATTGCCGTAAAAGTTCTTGGCCGTACGAGAATCCTAGAATGTTCTCGATGCTGGATCCGAATCACAAAGGTCTTGTACTCACTACGAAATAGACGGCCTTAGTTTGTTCTTTTGTTAGGTTAGGTTAGGTTAGGCTAAGTTGGGAATTGCAAATATTTCTAAAGTGGGAGGTTAGTCTGCTTTTCAGAGATTGTGACGCTCGTTCAAACGCGCCGGAAAGATTTAAACCACCCAGGATAATCGTTTGCCCGGGGTCTTTAACGTGCGTCACGTCGCAGAGACTGCACAACTGAAACATTGTCGTTTTTCATGTTCAATGGCTACACGCTCTGGATCGGGTTTTTTATTGCTAGCTGTGTTATCAATTGATTTCCCTAATTTATGCCTGTACAGGGTGAGTCAAAGGGCTTGTTGACAGTTTGAAGGAATCGCATAAATCGGTTTGTGAAAGTATTGACCTGAAGTGTCTTATAGAGGTGGTGGAAATAATGTGCAACAAGATAGCACCGAAAAAAAATTCTAAAGGGCCTATAGATGAGACGCGTATAATAAAATAAATATTTAAGCTAAACAATTTTGGTTTCGTGCTATATTTACGTTGTTAGACGCAATTTAGGTGGTGAAGGTGGAGACTGCAACCTGCTAAGCCCCACCCTGTGCTTACACCGTGCATACATCTCTCCCTGGCTGGAGAGATGATTGCCGTGCATAACGTTGGTTCTTAAATCCGCGCCGCAACAGCATTTTAATCCAGACATTTTTTTGCTTATCAGGAACAAGTAATCTACGTAGAGTGATTATTGTTATCAAAAGTATCTCAAGGTTGCCTTTTCCGTATTGGTGTGAACGAATAACAACCATGGCTGCCCTTGTCTCTGGAGTTCTCAACGAGCAAAGCTCATCTATTTGTTTTGAGTGTGAGTCGTTTCGTGTTCACTGACGTCATTAGGGGAGGTCTTCTCAACCGACGTTGTTTCCAACAAACAACTGCCGCAAGTACGCTGCTTCGGAAGCGCTGTGTGGTTGCTTGCTTTCGTAGTAGGAAGGATCTAAGCCTAGCATCCTACGTCAACTATAATATTTGATCTGCCTTTATTTTATTTTTTGCGCTTGTTAATGCTGAAATAAAGATCTTTAATCCAGTAAAAGCGCCATACTGCTCTGTGAATTATGCAGCTACTCTGATGGCATTCATGGTTTTAATACCGAGAATATATCTTCACAGGCGATCGATCGAATGAAGGTGATCGAGCGCTCGGCTCGCATCAAGTTCGCCCAGGTGTGTTTCTTTTTTCTTCTTTTTTTTTTTGCTTCGAAAGGCAAGTAGCTTTTGAAGTTTGCAGTGGAACTCTCCTTCCAAAGCGAATATTTTCGGTCGCGCTTTAGTTGTGCGAAATGGCACTCACTCATCCTGCTCGCAGATGCCATGCAAAAAAAAAAAAAGAAAGAAGAGATAAAACATAAATAGAAAAGTTGAAATAACTGCATTTTTAATTTGATGCTTTCTTTTCATACCTTTCGAGCGCTTTTTGTCGCACAAGACGCTGACCGACGCTTGTATTGGACTGTGGCTCGTGCATAATGGAGCACTAGAACGCCGCTTTTATGGTCGCGTCTTGCGAGCGTTGTAGACGTTTTTAGATTGCAGGCATTACAGACGCTGCAGACGTTAGGCATTGCAGACGACGATAGGCAATGGTGAAATAGCTGACGATGCCGAAGGCTGACGGGCGTTTGTTCGCACGACTAGCAGGCGGTGTCAGACGCCAAAAAAGACGCGCCGAATTTCGCGAAAAAGAGGCTTCCGAGCGTTTTCGGTATAACAGCAAGCCAGTCTAGTAATAATGGGCGGGCCCTCTGATGTGTGGGCGGGGTCTTAGAGGAGGCCGCGGCTTCCATCTTAATTGCGTCTAACAACGTAAATACTGCACAAAAAAAAAAAACATTTCGTGCAGAAAACAAAACGTCACCACAAAATGGTCTTTAAAAAACCTATTTTTATTTTAGTATCTCTTTAGGGGTACCGCAATGTCACTGCACAAACATACCCGAGTAAAAAGTTAAAAAGGAAAAACGTGAAATCCCTACCTACGGCGGCCGCTTGCTAGAAAATGCGCCTGATTGGCACAACGGTCGACAAATGTTAGGGCGTAAGATTGCAGGTGGTATGCTTGATACATGACGCATTTCCAGACGATAGCACGGCACATAAGGGTCAGGAGGGAAGTGCAATGGAGAGGAGGGCAACCTGCCCCGCTTGGTATTTCGTAAATATTGACGACGAGATGTTTCGGTGGCGTGCTCTTAGGCCGAGGTCACACTGCTCATAAAACATTCAGAAGCCAGCCTTCAAACACTGTTGGTGGAGTGATTTTTCCTTCAATGACGGTCCGCGATCTGGCAATAGTAGACGACGTCTCTGTGCCAGAAGCGACGCGCTATTTCTCCACACATATTGTCAGCGCATGGTTATTTAATTCTCCCGATCAAACAAAATAAATAAAGATAAAGCAAGAACAACAAAACTGAAATCTTGTCTCGTTTTTCTTGAGAATTATCTTCGGCTACACATGTCGTTGTCTGTTTTGCGCTCTCTGGCTGTTACCGCGTCTCATTTCTTGTATGCAACTTTCATTCTAGTTGTTTTGGGGTGTAAGCCATCGTCATGATGCGCTTAGCTCCCAGAGAGCGAGTGAAGGTTTCTCTTTGTTAGGGGAGTGCCAGAGGACGAAAGACAGCCATCGACGTTTTTGGGCAGAGTTTCGGCGGTGACCTCCGGCTTCCCCACAATTCTACACTGGATGGGGCGAGCCTCAATGAGGAGGGAAACCTCAAAAACAAGTCACTGACGACAGCGCTGCCACCACCGAAGCGAGCTCCGAAAAATTCTGTACTCGCAGTACCACCATTGCCGACGCCCTCTTGTCGACGCGGAACGCACTGCCGAAAACTACCGACTGATGCTCCCATCAGACGCCTTTGGTTAGCACACGGCCGCCGTACGTAGGGATTTCGAGTTTTCTATTTATAACTTTTTTTATTTAGCAAAGTGTGTTCACTTAAATTTAGCAAAGTGTGTTCACTTAAATACACGTTGTTCGGTCACGTCTGTGAAAAATGTTAGCTCTATGAATTTCTAAACTGGTTTATGCCGTCCATTCCAAGAGCCATTGATCCCTTTGGGTCATCTTGCAGGTCAACTGCAAAACCTATTTTTTTCCAGAAAATTTTTTTTCCACAAGAGAGCACACCGAACGTAAACAGGCTGGACACGAAGAGCCTTTAGACCAGCACGTGATCACGTAAATGCGATTGAGTCTGATGTACGCAAGACAGAAAACAGCAAGAAACAACAAAAAAAAGTAAAAATGTAAGCGTGTTTTACGAAGACGAAGTGCGAAGATTGAATCTCGGTATAGTAAGTGAATAAATAAAAGCGCGGGGCCTGGCGTGATTTCTCCATTCCTGCGGCCAAGGAGACAGCGATAATAAATTTGAAAGCGGGACACTCTCCAGATACGACACTCACGGCGCCTTTCTTTTCTGCTAAGCTTATACAGGCAGAAACTAAGGGAAAATAGGATATCTCAACTTATAAAGGCTAACGGAATACACACCCTTCATGCCGGAAGGAAACTTGCGCGGTTGAAATTATTGTTTCATCTTCAACAAGGAAAGACTCGCATAGACCAATTGCAATATATTTCCCTTTAGCGTCAAGAACTAAGCGGCACAGACATCAGTTTTCACTAACACCCATTTTTCCGAGAACTAACAGGTTTAGGTTTGGCCTTTTCCCCCGCACTATTAGCGACTGGAACGGCGTACCTCTCGAACTATTTATCGACACCAAGTTTGTACAAGGTCTCGAACGTCTTGATAACTAGCATGTTTGATTTCTACATTGCTGCAACTTCATCCTTTTCGCATGGGCTTAATGATACTATAAACCTTCATACTACATCTGGATAGGTCATTTTGTATCAGTGCATAGTTGAACTACATGCTGTTTGATGATTGCTGTTTCCCCCCCCCCTTTTTAAATATATATATCCTGGATATTTGCTTGTTGGTTGTTGTAAACCTCTTAATGTCGTGTTATTTGTTTGTTGTTGTATGTGGGAATGCATATGTTGTACCCCACTCCTACTTGGGCCTTCAATGGCCTGTAGTATCCTCTAAATAAATCAAATAAAGATGAGAAGGTGCGGGGACATCGAAACACCGAGCTCTGGTTGGAATAATTAATTGGTAGACGCCAAGCTAGTTGCTGTTGTCTCTAATCGCTGATCGAACGCCTTCGACGATTAAGCAGAAACGAAGGCAGCTAGCTTTAGATCTAGCCACTAATGATTCCAAACAGAGCTCGGTGTTCCGACTCCACCACGCGCTTTCGTTTCCTCCTCTCTCACGCGTCGTACCCGTATACATTCGTATATGTGCGATGCAGGAAGCCAACAGGTTATTTGAACCAGACGCTAAATTCTTCACTCAAAAATCTAGAAGCAGTCTCAGAAGCTTCTAGTGCCGTCGAAAATATCCCGCCAAAGTTTCATACCTTTGTTGCAGACTGTGACGGTTTCGCACTTGGAGTGACAAATAGGAGGAATAAATTTTACTCACTTCAACTGGAAACGGTACGGGAGAGTTCTAATTGCCCCACCTCCAACGCGAGCTTTCCCACTTTCAATACCGCTTTGGCGTCTCGTTAGCCTAGAGTATGCACGTGGAGTCAAAGCACGAAGGAAGGCAACAGCGTGCTGGAGTCAGGGAGTTCAAAAATCATACCTAGCAGTTTTCAATCAATCAATCAATCAATCAATCAATCAATCAATCAATCAATCAATCAATCAATCAATCAATCAATCAATCAATCAATCAATCAATTCAATCAATTAATCAATCAATCAATCAATCGATCAATCGATCAATCGATCAATCAATCGGGCAATCAATTCAGCATGGAAAGGGCGTGCACGGCTAGCAGATAGGTCTATAACCCGTACGCAGGGGCGCCTACTTGTCAACTTTTCAATGACTCTACTTACATAACATCAGGTCTATTCTTAGGCACAGTTAACTTACTATTGTTCCACTCCTTTTTTTTATTTTACAGCGATAGCTGCTATGAAACCTTTCCACCACTGGAGATGTCGTCCGTTGTTGTTGTAGTTGTTGCAAGGCGCAGGGTGTCCATCGTCGACATGGTCAAGTGATCGAAAAAGTCGCCCGCCGCTGCGGTATTCTCAGGATTCCATCTTGCATCCGCTGCGCCACAGCTTTGATAGCTTGCTTTAGAAACGGCATTCGTCGAGCACACATGTGCGTATGTGTGTCGTGTAGCACCCGCTAGATGGTGACGAGCTGCTGTGACGTCACCATAAATTTATTTTATATTATTGCTATTCATAAAAAGTTCAAAATTTAATTGGAGTTAATTGTTGAAATGAAACGCTTCGGCTAGGTGGTGCTAACTGCTACCCGATTAGAATAGTACATGCGTCTCCATCTATACCTTCATCCACTCATCGTCGCATCACATCACTTGTCACTTCGTATCGCACCACTTGTGACGTCACAGCCTGCCATCTGGCCAGGGAGCTCCTGCGTGTGCGTGAAGTCACAGAGCGGTATCACGGTATTGCTACCGTGAGCTCTTGTTGTGCCTTCGAAGCATGGTTCTCCGCGCCCGCCAGGCACCGTACCGTGGCCGCGAAAAAACACGTTAACGCTCTGCCTAAAGGTGCCTGAAGGCTCTGTTACTTTTCCGACATCGAGCGTAACAAACGCGGCGTAGCGCAGCGCACACGGATACTGGTTGGTCGCATACATCGAAGTTCCTGCTAGCCGGCCAGGGAAAAGCGCACGTTCTGCGCTACGCCACGTGCACTACGCCCAGCGTCGGAGTATAACAAATTAGTAGGGTACGTTGCGGGGCTAGTTGGTTCATCTTAGTTAAACATATAAAATAGCGCAAAGAAGACAAGGAGAAGTATACTTCTGTCTTTTTTGCGCTATTTTATATGTTTAACTGAGAATATAACAGAGCCTGAATGGTTCCTCCTCGTAACGGCCGTTTCCACTTGCGGATTCGCGGGCAGATACGCGCAGGCAGAAACAGTATTTTGGAGCCGGGTGGCGAAATCGACTCGTCGCTGGCGGAACATCTGGATCAGTACGGGACCCGCGCGAGATTTTACGCCAGCGATGGCAAGATCTTGCCAACCGCCTAAAAGATCTATTTTCTGCCTGCACGGATCCGCCCGCAAATACGCCAATGTAAACACGCCATAAGGTGCCGATCGCGGCAGAAAAAGCGGAACGCAAGCACAGACTTGCCGCTGCAACGAGGGAACGACGGGCTTGTAAAACCAAGGAGCAGAAAGTATGGCAAGCAACAGCTCGTTGTCGTCGCAGGGAAAACAGTGAGCTGCGCGCTCGGGGGAATGAAGAACATGAGGCTTCACCGTCAAGGCGCGAAGTGCGTGAACCCGACACCGATGCTCAACCACTTTGCTGTGACTCTACATTAGATTCAAACAGGACTGCTAATTTTTTGTTCGGTCGTAAATGACGTTTTTAAGGCCCATCTGCCACCTTAAAAAAGAGCTCTCTTTATATGGGTTAAATATGAAGCTCAGTTTGATTTTGTTCCCATGAGCAAGTATCAGTTTTCATGGATAATCTGACGCTCGCGTTTGAAAATTAAAGTCAAGTTAAAGTCGACACAGGCGTCTGGAAATGAAAGTCACAAGTTAGTTACCGTAAACCATAGTTTCCGACCACCAAAAAAACACATGAAAAAAAAATATAGCGAGCGTGATTTAATAAACATTTTTAAACGCTAAAAAAAAGAAAAAAGAACTCGATGGCTTCGGCGATAAAAACGACCACGTTATGCTTTCCATTCCTTATTATTGCGGGTACTGAGAGCGCGTATTTATGGAGATGTCGGTGCCTTCGTGCGAGCGGCGAGCCTATTTCTGCACAAAGTCATTTCACACGTTGCACAAATTTTACGAGGGTGCATAATAAACTTGCGAGCATGTAGGCGCGCATAGATGACACGGGAAGGTGAAGCACCATTTTGAAGATTTAAAGTACACGCGGGATTTGAAACCACGGACATTATCGACTGGGTTCTTGCTCGTATGGCAATGCAAGAGACCGCAAACGTCCCGACTACTCACAGCTACGCCGTGTAAAATTGCCTTTTTTATCACTGTGGTGGGATAAATCAAAACGAGTGGTCGCCAAACAAACTTTAAAAAGATAAAAAATTAGATAAGCAAAATTTTGAAAAATGTCTAACTCGTAGTTAAAACAAATAGCAACACCAAACTACCACGAATAAACTGACTAAAAATCTGGAGACTTAGAACCAATGTCAAGAATATCATGGCTCAGATTTCAATTTTCCAGGGTCTCGATCAGTTGCGTTTTTTACCCGTGCGCCTCGTACCAATTTATATGGGACAGTCTGGGATTTCTTTCTGGCGACGACGTTGGCCTACGCCGTAAACATGGTTTCTATCAGACGAGCATAGGCTAAAAACATTAAAAAATCTCTGCATGTTTTCTTTTTTGCCTTTTTTGTCTCTGAACACGGGCTAATTTGCAATTCGACGAATGGAGGGAAAGCCAGAGCGTGGTTAGAATAGGTCGTTCTTTGCTACAATCCAAACCCAAATCCGCGTTAGTAAGGACAAGGCCGTGTTAGGACGTCGGAAATGCGGAAATGAAGTTGCATTTGCAAGGTTTCAATTTCTAGGTGTTTCCTTTCTCCAGCCTATAAAAATATTTGCTGCACGAGCAAAAGAAAAGAAAAGTTGATTTCGTTTCTCGTTTTTGTTTATGAGGTTAACGCGTGAGCTGTGTTGTAATCTTTACAAAAAAAGTGAAAGCCGTTTACAACTCCCTGTAACTCCGAATTAGAGCGCAGCTCTTGAGGAGGGGGGAAGGCACGAGGGGGGGGCTCACGTGACCTCGGGGAGGGGGGGGGGTCACGTGGCCTGGGGGTCACGTGACCTCGAGAGGAGGGGGGAGTTTCCCCACTAAATCTAGCGGGGAAAATTTTCCGCTAGATTTAGCGGGGAAAAATTTCCGCTAGATTTAGCGGAGAAAATTTTCCGCTAGATTTTGCGAAGAAAATTTTCCGCTAGATTTAGCGGGGAAAATTTTCCGCTAGATTTAGCGGGGAAATTTTTCCGCTAGATTTAGCGGTGAAAATTTTCCGCTAAATTTAGCGGGGAAATTTTTCCGCTAGATTTAGCGGGGAAAATTTTCCGCTAAATTTGGCGGGGTAAATTACCCATCATGCACCGCGCGGTTACGCCGACGGCGACGCCGCTCAAGCCGGAAACAGACGCCTAAGAGCTGCGCTCTAAAAAAAAAATTAACGATATACGTTATTCCTTATTCGCAAAATAAAGAAACGTGTTACCGACCTACGTTAATACACTATAAAAGGATCACGTTACTGTTACCAATAAAAAGTAACGCAGGTCACTTTTGCGTTTCTTTTATTTATATATTAACGCTAGAAGGTTTTCTTTTCTGCGGCAGTGTTTTCTGACGTTGGGAAAAAGTCATGGGCGTTGGGTTTTCTCTAAAGTGGGACTTTTTGCGTGAGGCAAAGGCTGGCAAAATTTTTAAGGTACGTTGATTGACTGCTATAACTCATGACACGGCGTTTATAGACATTTCCAAAAAAAAGCTCTTGACCGGTTCCATCTTGAGTGTTCGTGCGTATGGCAGGGTATATGTATAGATGGTAGCGAAGCTTCCATAGAAGCCCATAGGCGCAAAGATGGCGGCTCATGGGGCGCAGCGCCATCTGTGAGATGCGCGGCATTGTCATTAGTCATGCTCGCCTGTGACGTCCCGGAAGTGACGCTTTAATAAAAAGAGACACGAAATTACGCAATTTCCTCATGATTGTGACGTCACGATTCTTTTGGCGCGAAATTTAAATGATTTTCGCCGGTGGCGGGAAATTGAAATGCTTTTTTCAGATGTTCTACATGCCTGCGCAAGTACCGTCCTTCATACCTTGCTTCACGCGTCAGAGCCTTGCTTGTATCAATCACTCCCATGTAATGTCTCATGCAAAAGAACCAGTTTTTTTATCAGTTCTGGGAACCACCAATAAGTTACTACCTTTTTCAACTAAGCAGGGTGTTACAGCACGCCTATGAAGGCATACGTATTATCGTAACTATGGCTTGTTTGCCAAGAAAGACAAAACGGCACAAGCTTGGTTTACACAGTTTATTATATATGAACTTAGAAGACCACCACAGGACACTTAGATAGAGATATGGCATTGAAAACATACTGAAAAGATGTTTGGACAACTCTATGCACGCACTTAATAACCTTGCTTAATACTCTCAACAGGAGGCACGTTTACCCATTTATCTTGGCATGTTCAAGTTGAGCTCGTAATTAGATTTAACCATATCAATCACAGGTGGAAGTGCGGTGCCATGCATGTCTTTCGCATTTGAATGTCCATGTGAATTAATGCTTCAAGAGAGTGAAAATTGAGACCTTTCGTTAGAGTACATGCGCTTGCCAGAAACATATTGTTCTCCATAGCTTGACTGTCTATGTGAGCGCTAGTACGCAAGAAACTGCCACAAATGGACAGGAAAAAAGCATTAGAAAAAGGTTATCAATTTGCTTTGTTGCAAATTGTTAGCACCATACTGACTCACTGATTTACCTTTCAACGCAGTTTGATCTGCTTTCGTATACCTCAGACAACCAAACATTAATCCAGGTTTATATTTCAAGTCGTCACACTGCACAAGTACACATCGAAACCAACGCTTGTTCTCACACACTCTTCTATCATGCACAGGGTTGCACAGGGTGTGTAGGGTGTCTACCAACCTGGAAAACCTAAAATTCTCAAGAAATTCGGGTTATATTGAAAGGACAGGGTAATATCAAGCAAACCATAAAAAAGTTCCAAGTCACTAAGAATGATAAGTGAAAGTGCAACGGCCGCGTGCAGCGAAGCCCGATGATTGCACCTTGGTGCCGCTGCATTGAATAACGTTGCCCGACACGTCACTAGGCAGCGCAGGCCACTAAGTACTCCTTGAACCGAAGTAACGGTCAACATTTTATCGAAATAGTCAGGAAAACCTTGAGAAAATTGGGGAATTTGGAATAAGTGATTTCATAGACACTTTGTCCAATCCTTCAAGTGAACGACGTCATCTAGCACTATACAACGAGGGTCGAATGAATCTAACATATTTTAAATTAAAAAAAAACACCTTTGCACGCTGCGACACTGAAATTTTGATATTGATCCATGGAACTGAAGTTCATCTAGCTGAACCTATACGTTAATTGCAGTGTCTGAGCATGCGAAATGGACTTTTACACTTTATTTGAAGTATGCTATATTCATTTGGTCATCTCTGTAGACAGTTTCGGCAGGGCATGTGATAATTTACAGTAATGTACTCGCACAATCCGGTATGCTAGCGCGAGCATTGAATGCAACATAGAAGAAAAACTAAAGGCAATTCCTGTGGGCATAACGCAAGTGTTGTCTCATCTGCACAGCCTCTGGACTTGTTGCTTGGTTTTGCGTCTCACAGCTGCATCAAGGAGCTCAGTATTCTTTTTACGGCAAACCAATGAAGTCGCACCCTTGCAAACAAAGCAAATAAATCATTATAGACATCCTCACTGCAGAAAGTCACCAGCTTTTCGACCTTCTCATGAAGAGCGATGAACGACTTCCCAGCGCCTTCTTTTAAAACCAGGCTGTCAACTGACGCCACAAAAGCCTTCTCACAACCTTGAACGAAGGAAACAAAGCAAGGTGAAGGGACTGAGAGGCTTCCAAAGTCTCCTTCAGCCGTTCCTTTCACACTCAAATAAAACAACACTGGGCTCTCATCAGAAAAAGTGGCATTCTTGATTTGCAATTCACATCGCTGAGTTGCAAATCAACGATTCCCTACACTAACGGAAACCCTTAGGGCTGTGAAAGTACAAGCCCAAGGCAAAGGCTTTGTTCTGGCTGCATCATCGCCTGCCGAACCTGCTTGCATTGCTCATCTTCAGCTGAGCTTCCACAAGGGCAGCAACGGCTGGAGACACAAGACTACGTACACTTTTAACTATCTCAGTGACAGTCAGCATATGTTGCATGTCGCTGGAGTCGTTGCTGGAGTCTCTTGTTGTGCTTCCGAAGCTGTCGAAGTTTGGCCCTCAACACGTCCATCTTCCCCTTGCCCTCGGTACGGGTGGCACAGGACCCTGCAAGGGGAAAGCAAAAGCAATTATGAAACGCTTCGAGAAACAATGAAAGAGAGCAATGCACCTCCACTGTAAAAAATGTGGAAGTACAAGTGAGCGTTGTGCATCATGACAGATACCTACGTTGGTGAGAAACTGCAGAAGTAGAAGTCACCGAAGCATCATAATCGGTAGGGAAGGTTCGGGCGCCCACACATCGTTTTCTCCAAAAGGCAGACCATGTCCATCCACCGCGTATGTGATCCACTACAAAAAACAAAACAAAGGAAACAAAGTGACAGAGTGGTTGCAAAAAGCCGAACCAGCTACAGCTGGTCAAGTACTACGCAACAAAGTAATCTTCAAAGACTGTCCTAAACAATGCACACTATCAACACTTACCGTGAACTCTGGTTGGAGGGCTAGTCTTCGCGCTGCAGGTCAGAGCCGTGAGACTGCTCGCCACATCTGCAAAGCAATGACGAGGCAAATAAAAAATCTGTCAAAAATATCAGCCATTGCATTGTTTCAGGATGTTCCTGCGGCATGTGACAAGCTAGATTAAAAACATGGTCATGCATGTTTTGCATGTTTCCCAAGAAAGCACAAGTACTGGGAACACACTATATCATAGAAAGGATCGCTACTATGCGACAGTCCGAAATATATAAGAAACATGGCCTGCAACACTTCTCCGCCAATATGCAATTACTTTTACCTTGTTCCGTAGTGCGGTGCGTGTGACACCGTGATGATGTGGGCGCACCGATGCTACTGCTGCTGACCGGTGTGGGCTCGCCCTCGCTGATTAATTAGTTGGCCAGGGCTGCTGCTCTGGACGACATCTCCGGCACCTATGCAAAGTTCATTTGCAAAGTTAAGCGCACACGTTATGTATACTGAAACAGTTCCTTGTATCTGCATGTGAAATACATTCTGAATAAGCTTATGTTCTCAGTCATAATGAAAACAAGATTTCGTGCTCACCTTCAGTGCTCAAATATGCTGGTATTGCATCACGACGCAGCCTACCTCGATAAAAAAACGCAGATGGCTTGAAGTGCCTGGAGCATACCACCTGTTCCCGCAGCTGCTGTGGTGTCTTGTTCTGTATAGGCTTGCGTTCCGGCAGAACTGAACCCAGACCCTCCGCCTGAATGTGAAGCAGTGTATTACTTTACATACCCTAGGCCAAACTGAACAGGCCGAAACACCTTCAGTGTACATTTAAGAAAAAAAAAACAAGATTAAACAATAATGTTAGCGATAAACTGGTGCCATCATTGTACCTTGTCTCCCGTCTGGGTCCAGTGAACACCATGAGCGCGGAGCACACCTCTGTGCCCGTGAGGTTAGATAGGTTCACAATGCAGAAGATTACATTACGAGATTCCGGATCGCATCCACAGTAAGTAGACCTGATAGTCGCCAGCTTGTTAGAAGGACGACACCAACCACGTTTCAAGCAGAAAGAATGTTTGTGTTATTCACACCATAATATGAAAGATGGTTAAAACTGAAATGTTAAGTCATTGTTTCTTATTAGGTTTTTGTGGTCGCGCAGCCGTTCAGCAGAGACCACGCAAATCCGTCACTAATATCTGAGATTAGTTTCGTCTCGCGCAGCTTGGAACGAAAACTGGGTCGAAAAACGTTCGATCAACGGGTGCCTATTACTAAATGAGCATGCATGAGGGCCCATAGGAGAGGTCAAGAGCTTACCTTGAGCTTACCAGACATCACCGGACAAGGGACATCAGGAGATCACACATAGTTGCAGCGGACACAGCTACTACAAGTTTCACCTTGCAGAGTCCACAGGAAAACGAAGAAGTGTGATGCCAGCGGTGCAGTCATCATTTGGGCATCGCGCTACCGAGCAGGGTCTCTTTACATGCGGCAGGCTCATCGTCCCGACGAACGGAGCCTTGAACGCGTCCGGCGAGCGCTCGACGACAAAACCCGCAGAACGGCGCAATAGGCTTTAACCAGTACAAACCGTTCTGCACTCGGATGCGTGGGAAAACTTAAGACCACGAATCGTTAAACGATTGCAAAGTGAAAGTTTGACGGGAGCTACAGAAAAGCAGGCACACTGGCAAACGCAAACAGTGCAAACACGAGGCGTATCAGGACTGCGAACTTCTGCCATAGAGTAATATAGTAAAACGTAAAGAGTGGCCACTCCCATAGACTCCAGCGGCCCACTCGACTACCAGCGCTCCTAGTGGCCGCCGTGAAATTTTTCTCGACTTCCTGTTTGGATGCTTTCGGTTTCGTTTTTCAATATGGATAGAGTAAAAAAATACTAGTAGTCAAATGAATGGATAACTAGTATTACTGCTCCAACTGCTTTGTGCGGTAGCTTGCGCCACCTTGGCTGTCGTGACTAACTACAATTGTAAGGACAGAACGAGCGGGTTGGTAAGAGATAATTAAACTTGAGGAAGAAAACGAGAAAGACGGACACCTCAGAAACTTCCAACTATTGTTTTCCGTCCTTCTCGTTCTCTTCCTCAAGTTTAATTAAATTTTAAATTTGGTCACTGTTGCTAATTTAGAATTTACTTGGGCGTTTGAGCTGTGTATTAAACAACTCAAAAGCACGCTTATATTCATTTACAATTTCAGGACAGACACGTAACGAGGTAACCATGTACAATCCCAATATGAAATATCAAACTATGTCACGGAACAGTAAAAAAAAGGACAACCAACAGAAGGCAGCAATTAACAAATATTAAAATTTTTATTTTGGCCCCGAAGATAACCATAAAAAGTAGTTACTTTACATAAAAAAACAAAAACAAAAGACAGTGAAAATTATTTTTGCACTTAATTGTTTCAGGACGTGTTACAAAGGATATTTTTCAGGAAAACCTCCTCAGCCTTTTTGTACAGGTTTGAGAGAGGAAACATATAAAAGTTCACAACTGACACCAAAGCCGGGTGACCCAATACGAAGATCCATAGCAATAAAGACACATTCAACATGAACACACTTGAAAAAAAAACACACATCAAGTGGTTCTGCAGTCGCTAGTAAAGACTGGTCGACTGCTGGCCTGCAACCTGGTCATTACAAATTATACCTGGAAATGCTCGGCGTGCAGTGTGCACTGTTCTGTTAAGTACCGTATTTTCCGGACTATAGTACACACAGGGTAGTGGTATAGTCCCCAAAGTCCACACAAATTTGTTTGTGTGCCCACACAAACAAATTCTCCTCAGTAGCTCGCCGTGTAAAATGCCTCCCTTGTTAGCGCACAAAAACTTCTAGTATCAATTATTAAGGCACGAAAAGACTCTTAGCATATCAAATAATTATTTAACAATCTGTTATCCACAAATTCCGTCACATCTATCATAAGGAATAATCTTGCAAAAACAAATCCTTGTATATTCCACACCTGCAGATTGCCCCCACAACATAAAATTGTAATTCAAAACATGCCTAGCCCGCGGCTCTTGTCCAAACAATATGACTCTTCTTGCCTATGTACAAGCTGCACATCAAACTAAAGCAGCAATCGTGAACAAGACCAGGAAAGGCCCAATGACACCCAAGTTGCGTGACCAATGGACAGGACTATGCAACTTTGTTCCCGGTTTCTTGCACGTTCTTCCGTTGTTACCGCACCACGTTACGCAGCAGGTAGCTACCGTAGCTGGGCATTTCGACGGCGTGCGCTGCAGAAGAAAATTTACAGAATTAGCGCCGTGAGATTCCGATATCCCTGCGAAAAGGGAGCTGGTCATGACACAATAAACTGTACTAATATACAAAACTCAAGGTCAAGTGCGTACTGTATAAATCACGAGGTAACCATGGTGCACGAACAGCGCCCTTAAATAAAAAGATGAATTACATGTCAGTATACACCAACTCGAACGACGTGAAACCAATGTTTCGGCGCCTCATGATACTATGGTTCACTGGTGCTCCAGCATACTCCAGCGCGCAGGGCGCACCGAATTAAGCAGATGATCGGATGCCTTGCTCACTTGTGATTTAATTTCTCTGAGCTGGCTGTTCACGACCAGATCAAAAGCACGGTGCTGCGGCATGTACTTTTAACATTAATAAGGACAAAACCTCACGCAAAGAACGAAAAATTCGTGCGAGTAGGATGAAACCACACCACATTGAGCGAAGCGTCTCAGGACCTCTCCTTGGCGTCACCGACTCTCGGCCCCCGCAGAAACATTGTGCACAGCTACATTTCACCGTAAGTGCCAGGAAAGAAACAACTATACGAGAGAGGAGCTTGACGCTTTAAATGAGCATGTAATGCATACAGTGGCGTCACAAGGGTCAGAGGCACCCGGGGCGGTAGCCCGCCGCGACACCCCCCCCCCTGCCCCGCTCTCGCGTGGCCCGCAGCGAATCCCCCCCCCCGCTCTCGTTGCCCGCCGCGACCCCCCCCCCCGCTCTCGCGTGGCCCGCCGCGACACCCCCTGAGCGCGGCACCCGGGGCGGTCCGCCCCCCCCGCCCCCCCCCCCCCTTGTGACGCCACTGAATGCATACGCGTTTGAGAAGTGAAAGCTGGAATCAGCATCGCTGAAGGCAACGCGCACGTGTTTGCAGCGTCAGACGCTTCTGCCCTGCTGCATTTCACGCTATGAAACCTGATGGAACAAAGAAAAGCGGCGAGCCCGAAAGACGATGACGCCCAACAGACCCGTGAAACACTCCTCATCTGCTTCCGTAATAGCGTTTTGAAATGGCTCACCTTTTCCACGAAGTGAATACCAAGAAATCCACGTGACAACAGGAACAGCAGGCAGACCGCCCGATCCCCCGAGCCGCCGAGCCCAACACCCAGGCTGCTGTTCTGGCGGCGTTTCGCCCAAGCGGAAGTCGCAATCATTGGAATATTTTTCTCTAACCTTCGAAGCTACTAATAATTTTAAAAGCTTCTAAATTAAGATAGAACAATTTATGAATGGTGCAAATATAACAAATGTATGAATAATTAGGCACCATGGCGCCAGCTGGCGGCTGCCGTGAAACCTACTTCCTGGGCCGCGATAGGGTCCGAGTGGCCATTCTTTACGTTCTACTATATTACTCTATGCTTCTGCCGACGGCGTAAACACCCGTAATAGCAACGATGCAGAGGTCGCAACCAGTGTGCAAACCATAATACATATTAAACACTAACTAAAACATTTACCCGACTGAACATGCTTAAGCTAATTTATTATGAATGAATAAAACTGTCATTTAAAGTAAACTATATTAAACACCTAAAATGTGTCTTTAATATTTTATCAGCTTAGTGTTTCGCCGCGCAAAACACAGTCGCGCTGCGGTAGCGCGGCCTCCAGGGTGATGACGCTGACGATTGGTTTTGGACCGCTTTTTTGCTCCACTTTCGCGACCCATGTGAATTGACCTTGCGTATGGCGCGTGATTATCTCGCTTTCCGAAGCGACGAATATGTTCGTGCTGAGCGGAGGAGAACGCACGCTGGGCTGAAGCCTCGTAAATATTGAAATAGTGTATACTTCACTTCAGCTTAGGCCCAGATGTAGACGACGCCACGAGCTAATGGGACCAATCAAGTAGTATCAAAATCTCGAATCACTGGGCCCTCTTAGCTTATGACTTGTTCGGCGATGGTAGAACACCTAAAGAAACGTGACGGACGCCATGAGGGTTCCCTTTGACGCTGTCTGACTGATCCCATCAGCTCGTGCCGTCGTCTGCGTTTGAACTTAAGGTAAAACGAAGTATAGAAGCACACAAACAAATGTAAACGTACTTTTTTCTGGTTTTGGGAAGAAGGCGTAACGAGTAACGCAAGAACGTTACCCGTTCTTCGAAATAAGTAACGTAAGTACGTTACCGGTTGTTGTTTTGAAAACGTAACAAGTAAGTTCCTACGTTGGCGAAAAAAATAACGCGATATCGGTAACGCCGGTACTTGTAACGCGTTACAGCCAACACTGCGCGTGAGTGACTTTTATTCGTATTTATATTAGCGACTAGCGCGTAGAAATTAATTAAACAACTGAACTTATGTCCTTTTTTATAATCTTCAAAAACTACGTCTCGAGAGTATTTAATTAAATGTAAATTCATATATCGTGAAATAAATTATCGACGTTGACAACTGTGGTTAGTTTCAAGAGTGAAAAATATATAATACATTGTATAGCAATGTACTGAATTGTATAGAACGTTATCTGATATTTTCCCAGAGGAAAACACAAAATAGCTCAGCATCGCAATTTTTTTATTACACGTGCACTTGGGCAAGACAAGCACATACTGAAGTTACGTGTTGGCACAATTTTAGAGCATGAGAGTCAAACTGCCCGCGAGTTTCAGCGTCACTTGCTGCCATTCACATGTGCGTTAAATGCAAATAGATGCAACCAATTGTTGGACTTCGGTGGCAAACACGCGAACAAAGCGACGCCAGAAAGAGCCTTGCATGTTTAATCGTCAAGCAGCAGTTGAAGAAACTGAAGAGTCTAGTAAAGTGGGTCGCAGCAGTGAACATCAAAACACAAATGACGAAGGGTCGCAAGCACGGCTGCTTTCTGTTTTCGAGACCACTGCCGCAGGTTTACAGTACCTCTTGAATTATTTTCAAGTGACGAAAGGCGTACTTCTTTCCGCGCTGTTTTCTCATTTAACACGTCCAGATTTTTGTTTTCGTATTTTTTTTTATAATATTTATTTCGCCAAGAGGTTTAAACTCGACCTTTTTTTTCAGCACGAGTATTACTCGTTGATAGTTATTTTTTATACGGCTACAGAAAATGTTTATCTTCAAGAATCTCATGGGGCTCTTCAACGGGGCATTCGAGATTGTTTCGAACTTGTTACAACTTTGTTCCACGTTTATTAAACTGGAACAAAACAGTCTGTATTTGCCTGAGATATAAAACTAAAAAAAAATGCTGTTCATAAAAAAAGTAGGGCTAGCGGCCTACAGCCAGCTGGGCGGGTGCAGGTACAAAGTGTTTAAGCGAAAAAATAAAATAAACATTGGTACTTTTTATATACACAACCAAATCTGATGGGCATTTTCAATTAGGAAAGTAATACAAAAACGCACATATCGTGGCTACAGGGCGAAATATATTTAACAAACACGGATAGTATATGTACTCAGGTGTGAAAGATGAACTCGAACCTGTAGAGTAAACAGCCCGTTGCAAACACCTCAAAGCGAGAAAGCAAGCAAGAAAGCAAAGACTCAAGCTAACAACCCAACAAATAAAAACAAACAAAACCTTATGGACAAATAAACGGACGGCAAAAAGACAAACAAAACCCCTGGACAATTTAATCATTTGCAAGATCACAAATCCAAGAGGGGTCTCTTTTTCCTTCTGTGTAGTTGCGTGCTGCATCTCAAGCTGATTATCTGCACATCCTCAAGTTGTATGACAGGACTCGGCAGACCAAAGCCCAGCCAGGGAAAACCTTTCGCCCCTCGCATCATTACTCATCGTTGAGCGTCAGAGATCGTCTGTCAATTGGGGTCGCCGAGGGCCTCTTTGACATCTCGGGAGGGCCACGCCAGGTTTCGGTTCTTCTTGGAAAGGTGACAAAACGGGCCGTTCTCGCAGCGCTCCCGGGCCCCCGAGCTTCGCTGACACCGGAAGATTCGCTCGACGGGACACATAAGATCTGAACGAGAGCTTTCTCACGCCCCTGCCACCGGTAACACCCGAAATGACTCCAAAAAACAATCTCCCATGAGTAAATTTACAAACAATTGTTACACTTAAAAAATAAAATTTCGTTCTTGGAAGGCTTTTGATGCCCCAAGGATCTTTCAGCTCCCGAAGAATGGTTTCGCCTCTAACACTATCTTCCCCTGGCGACCTAGAGTAGCCACTGGGCGATGAAGAACTCTTTCGTTAGACAAGGTTCTTCATAACCTTCTTTCTCGGCTGTTCGGAGCAACGGAGCCACCGAGAGAGAAGCGAACGGAGCGACAGGGCGTTCGCGAGCTCGGCAGTTTCGCGACGTTCGCGAGATGTGACCTCGTGACAGAGGACTCCACTCACACTCTAGTTACTAGACTTGACTCGACCCAAGACTCGACACAACACTGGCCCAAAAATCCTTTTCAGAAACATGGATATATCTTGTTTTCCACTTTTTTTTCTATAAACTGTAACTAACTAAGGCTAAAGAATGAAATACTTTTCAAGCGAAAAGGGTGACGAAATCGAGAAGCGCTTTCAAGTTGAAGCACCTGAAGCATTTGCAGCGGTTGAAGTTTGAAACGTAAAAGTATTTGAAGAAGTTACGTTCGAACTGGAAGCAGCGGAAGCGGTTCGAGCGTTGAAACCGTTGGAGCTTGATCGCTTGATGCTCGAAACGTGTCAGATTGGCTGACGGAAGATAACTTTGGAGACTTCTCCCAGAGATTCAAGGCCTGAAGGTAAGCAAAATGATTCTCGTATCGCTCTTCGGGTTTTGGTTGTGTCAGGTTGGTTTCAGCTTGAATGGTAGTGCAGGTATCGGCGGCTCAGCGTATTGGTGGCTGCGGCTGCCCTGAGCGCAAAGTGGCAAACAAAGCTGTTTTTATTTGTATCCACTGTCGCTATCTTACTCTTTATGTGTAAGCGAATTCGCACACAACAAGCGAGCTTTAACAGAACGTTCTTGTGCAATGCGAAAATTCGCACGTGTTTCGTGGACCGAGAGTACAATCGGATTTTTCGGCATTTGGGGACACTTGTGATGGCCCTGTGTGATCCCGGCATAAGTGAAGGCTTGTGCAGTGTTTCTGTTGCTACATCATAGTAAGTCATCTCAAAAAGCATGAGAAGATAGTTCAGAGTGACAAGGACTTCACTTAAGGCTTTTAATTGATCTAGTTCGTACATACTTTTGGCAATCAGGTTGGCAACCTTTAGCCATGTCCCCTGAGACATCTCTGTACCGTTACGTCTTAAAGAAAGGTATAAACAAACAGGTCAGTTGAACAAGGAAAGAACGAGGACACAAAGGAAAGGACTGGACAAGCAGCGGTGTGTTTGTCCAATTTGTTTTCTTCGTGTCCTCGTTTTTTCCGTGTTCAGCTGACCCGATTGCCAAGAACTTTAGTTAAATTTGTGGATAATTCAGATAGTGTCACAACTTTTTGCTCCAGCACCAAAGAAACATGTGCGTTGTTATTAATGAAAAATGAAGATAAGTTCTATATTTTTGAGAAAATATACTTGAAGTTTTATGGTCCTCCAATATGTACAGCATTTTCTAGTGTACAAGTCACGGTTTGTTTTTTCTCCAAAATTTTCGTACCTACGTTTTATACAACGATGGAACTTATACGTGCTATTTTTTTCCTTCAAGTGTAAACCTGAACTGTGCAAATTTGCCTCGAGGGATATATTTCTCGTTCGATGCGCTGACAAGGCCCAGTCAAGTTACGTTGCGGAAGCTTTTTTGCCTGGTGCCCTCATCACAATAGTGCTAAAATAAACAAGTTCAAGTTCAATGTTGAAACTGGCTCCTCTTGTGCATAAATCGCGATCACAATACATATATGTAGGTTTATCACTCAAACATGCCACTCCGTCTGTACAAATATATAAGTGCGGCTTATATACATTTTTGTTTGTGTGTGAGAAGACCAGTTTATGGGGACTTATAAAAAGTGTGCCCCATAAAACAGAAAATGCAGTCCCTATCATTGTATTCAAAAAAGGTCACTGGGTAGATGGTTCATTTTTTCAGTGTCAGTATGACATCAGTAACACCTTATTTTTTTGAGTTCCGATAATCTGTTGATAATACCAAGAAACTGTGGAACGGCCGATCCCCAGAAGCAGTGCAGCTGTGACCAGAAGAGATCCGGGAGCTGGTATCCCGATCCGACTTGTGCTCGTTACTTGAAAAATGTAATGGATTACAATTACAAATTAGCAAGCCTCAAATGTAATGAATAACCGTTACAAATTACTTTCGCTGTAAATTATCGGATTACAATTATCATTACGTTACAAACTACATTCACGTTACTTTTTTCGTACACTTATCCAGAAAACAAAAGAAACAATTTTGATAGTTTTCAAAAATGTTCCGCAACACTACCTTTCATTTCTGATACGCCCCCAACTGTGGTAGTCGTTGTGAAAATAAAATATTTTATTTAAGAGAAAAAGTGTAGGTGCACTCCATTCACCTGTAAGCTGACAAGGCACCGAAAGCTGCAACCGCACCCATCATCTCGCCATGGCTTACGTTCTCCGGAAATGATCCCTGGAATTGTGCAGACAAAGCTAGCGGTGCGCATGCTCAGTAGCAGCGTCTACCTCCGCTACAAGATTTGGAGATAAAGAAGGGATCTACGAAAGCTCCCTTTGACTCGGGCGATTCGCCTGTTATACACAAGAAAAGAAAAACTTGGTTCTAACGTTACAATGTTTAGACAATGCAGGATGCAGGTGTCCCCGCTTACCTTGATGTGTTTCTGTAGATTAGAGTTCGCTGTTCTTGCTGATGACAATGTGTGCGTTGTTGGAAAGCAAGGTGTGCACTGAAACCCTAGGTTTTCGTTCTCCTTAGTGCCCTGCATTGTGAACACTCATTAAGAGACGGCCATGAAGACGAGGGACACTCCATGACCGAAAACTCATCCAGTCAAAAAAAAAGTGGTGGTCACGGGTTATCGATCGTTCATCGGTTCTCACTTTCATACCAATAATCGTGGAGACTAGGGGATGGGATGGCATAGAGAGCGAGAGAAGCGGTGGCCATCGGTCTCACAAAACAATAAAGGATCACACCACTTTTACGCGTTCTTTCTTTCTCTCTGTTACCACTCCTTAGATGGCCTAACCCCCCCCCCCTTATTATGTTGACAGTTGACTGTAAAGTGAGGAGTGGACTCGACCACCATGCCCAGACAAGTAAACCAAAGGAAGTATCGTCCGTACCCTCGCAGACGATGCTCTTAGCCTCGAGCCGGGAGGTTTTCAGCCGTGCCTCAAAAGGGTGCTAAAGTAAAGTAGCGCACATCAAAGACAAAGGAAATCCCCCCCCCCCCTCAGCGAGGCTACATTGTTTGTTACGCGAGATGTAAACCCGCAAATTGAGGGTGTACGGACCCGCGTTTGATGTCTGCGCAGGTCGCGGGAGACGTCGAAGAAGTTGGAAAATGTGAAACGGTGTAAAAGACAAAAACAAATAAACACGTAGAGCTTTCTCCTGCCCGGGAGAGGAAAAAAAAACAGGACAGAAGGCGACGGAGAGCCTACTCGTCGTTGTCTTACTTGATCTTTGTCTTTCGAATATTTGTACCTGCCTTGCCCGTTTTTCTAGTGGTTCTAGTGACCGCTCAAACAAAAAATCGTGTTTTATTTTCTGCTCTTATCCCTTTCCTGATGTTCTCTAGTTCGTTGAACTTGCTCTCTTTATGCTGTTGAATGTTCTGCTTGTTTTCCTACAGTCACCGCATTATGCTCATATTTTTAAAAAGTAGCGAGTAATTAAAGTAATCCGTTACCAATATTTTGTAACGAAATGACATTACAAACTACTTTCGAAGACAAGTAACGTGGCAATTAAAAACATTACTTGAAAAAGTAGCGGATTACAAGTAATCCTTTACTTGTAACAGATTACTTCCCATGTATGATCCCGATTGATGAGGGTCTCGAAACAATTTGGACACTGCTGCTGCTTCTGGGGATTTATCCAGGCATTCCAGAATTTATTGTTATTATGATTAGTACAAGCTTCTCTCATATATCTACATATTAATTTTTGGTGTGCGGATATGTATGTTATGATGATGATAGAACACAGAATGGTTTCCTAGCGGCAAGATCACTGATGCAGCCTGACCTGCGATGACGTGCATACGACTGCACCACCATTTATTGTTACGTATACCAGTTATATATACAATGTTTTATGCATTTTCACAAAAGGAGAGGTTGATAGAGAAACCATTCTAAACTTGGCAAAGAGAATAGTAGAGAAATTGATGGTTATTATAAAATTGAGAGTCAAGCTGCAGAAGTTAATTGAGTTGCTGACGGAAGACAGGTAAGGCACTGAACGTAATTTCAAATTTGAATTCTATTTGGGAAATTAAGAAATATTTTATGTAGCTTCGCCCCTGAAATTTGGTGTATGTATGTGAGAGAAGCCTTAAGTGGGTGTATGAAAGTTGCAAGATATTTTTCGACACTGAGATCTAGTTTTCTGTAATTTTACTCGCCGTTTGCAAAGGCCCAGTAGAATGCGTAAAACTGCTTCATTTACCTCAGTGAAATGGGGCACGTACTAAGTTGGTAACAGCCTTCGCAGACGATATATTGAGCAAAATCCAATACGCAGTAATATTGGAGATCCTTCTATTCATATTGTAAAATATAGGCTATCGCTTCTTGTTTCCTTTTCTATTACCAGAACATCAAATCTTTCACAACTTGATGATGCCATGTGTGTTTTATAAGCAAACTACTTTTTCCTGGTCGACTCAACTAGACGCTAAGGTTAAGAAGACGTTTGCTTTTGTTCTAATATTAATATTGCTTCTATCTTAGGTTAGTATAAGTATTGTAGCGAATTCACTGTAACCCCCGGTCATTCCTATGGAAGGATTTGCTTTAACACACCCCATTAACAAAATGAAAAAAGAGAGGTCACTGCTTACACATCTGCAGGAAGTCCAGCAATACAATGCGAGATATGGGGGTGAGAGAAAGTGAAAGGAAGAGCTCCCCCACCGTTATTTCATCTAAAAGAGCAAATGGACCTAGGTAAACTTTTTGCAACCCAACTTTGTGATAAAATGAGAAAATATAAACTAACCTGGAAAAACCAATGGGGCTGTTCACAAATTGAAAAATTCACGTAAATGTACAGTGAAAAAATCCTAGTTGCTCTTTAAATACACTGATGGTCTATAAGTGTAGACCGTCAGTGTATTATTTAGACCATCAGTGCTATATGTGTTGACACGCAATGTGTTTAGTTAAACTGCACGACCTTGTTTATAACTTAAATATAGTGAGCATATAACTCATCTATTTAGCACTAGCACCGAGGATCTCAATTACAAGTCCTTACATAACACAAAAAAAAGTGAAAGCCGTTTACAACTCCCTGTAACGCCGAATTAGAGCGCAGCTCTTGAGGAGGAGGGGAAGGCAGGGGGGGGTCACGTGACCTCGGAGAGGGGGTCACGTGGCCTGGGGGTCACGTGACCTCAAGGAGGGGGGGAATTTTCCCCGCTAAATTTAGCGGGGAAAATTTGACCCTAAATTTAGCGGGAAAATTTCCCGCTAGATTTAGCGGGAAAAATTTCCGCTAGATTTAGCGGGGAAAATTTTCCGCTAGATTTAGCGGGGAAAATTTCCCGCTAGATTTAGCGGGGAAGATTTCCCGCTAGATTTAGCGGGGAAAATTTCCGCTAGATTTAGCGGGGAAAATTTCCCGCTAGATTTAGCGGGAAAAATTTTCAGCTAGATTTAGCGGGAAGAATTTTCCGCTAGATTTAGCGGGGAAAATTTTCCGCTAGATTTAGCGTGGAAATTTTCCGCTAGATTTAGCGGGGAAAATTTCCCGCTAGATTTAGCGGGGAAAATTTCCCGCTAGATTTAGCGGGAAAATTTTCCGCTAGATTTAGCGGGGAAAATTTCCCGCTAGATTTAGCGGGGAAAATTTTCCGCTAGATTTAGCGGGGAAAATTTCCTGCTAGATTTAGGGGAAAATTTTCCGCTAGATTTAGCGGGGAAAATTTTCCGCTAGATTTAGCGGGGAAAATTTTCCGCTAAATTTAGCGCGGAAATTTACCCATCATGCACCGCGCGGTTACGCCGACGGCGACGCCGACGCCGACGGCGACGGCGACGGCGACGCCGCTCAAGCCGGGAACGGGCACCTAAGAGCTGCGCTCTAAAACATTTGAAAGGATTTATTCTTGCACACAACTTATTCCTTCGAATTTTATTAAATCTGTTTGATGTTGTATATTTTACGTTTTACATAATAGCCGTAGGTGATACGATGACATTGCAGTTAATGGAAGGCTGTGCCTGTTGACTTCAGGAAGACTGCGCCAAATGTGGAACTTATGCTTAACAAAAGATAACACGTACCGGGCAATGAGGGTATTTATCAGTGGAAACATCACTACTGAAGGTATTGAGTTGTACCTGGCCCTTTGCGTTCCAGAACTGGTCATTTCAACACGTTTTACCTCTAAATTGGGAAAACAATATTTTTATTATGTTACAAAACAGCTTAAGTATAGCTAATTTGTTTTTTATAGTTTCAAGTTCTTTTTCGATTGGACTCGGTGGACTTGCAACCCTACGCTGCAGACAAGAAAGGGGGAGGAGGATTACAGGTGATTCAATTTATTTGTATATTACAAACACTAGTGAGGGTACCAACGGGTCTAATAACGTTGCCTAAATTTAGCTAACACACAGGTTAGATGTGTTTAAAACTGTTTATTGGCGTCTACTTTTTGCCAGTTGCCTGGGTTTCAGATGTGTTTATGCCAGGAACATTTGCATACGAGGTTGGAGTGTACGTCTTAAAGAGGGAGGGGGAAGGGGAAAGAGAGCATTTTATTTTGTTGGCATCGCTATTTGTCTTTTTCCACACCTCGATATTTGTCTACTCCCACCACATCCCCAAGTTGAAATTGTGAACTATAAAGCGTACATCAACAAGAAAGCGATCACAAGATTTTTTAAGTTGCATTTAGTATTTTTCTTTTAGGTATAGTTAAGGGTGGTAACAAAAAAAATCATGCTTGGTAATGTTCCATATTCTAAATAAAACTTAAAAACAAGATGGGCACTATTTTCTCAAAGCCTAAATTGCCAATGTTTCAAAGCGTCTCATAAAACTCCTGTAAAGGTTTATAAGCAGTTGTTTATTGCGAAGGTTTTTTGAAGCAAGAATTTAATGGCCTTTTCAACTTGAAAGTGTTTAGTTTTTATAGTATAGTATAACTTCATTACTAGTCACTCAAAATGAAAAAAATAATGCATTGCTCTGATTATCAAACCCGGAATAATTAACCTTCTAACATCAACAGCGCAATGTCATAAAAGGGACTAGTTTTATTCTATTGGAAAAAAGAAAGACAACGGGTGACCTGCTTGAACCAGACTTGTACGTAGTTCAACTACTCTAATCAAGGTATTGTAGTTTAACTACTTTTCTGAGTACTTTAGTAACGTCAATTGCGGCTTGTCGCTTTGCTGTTTGTCACTATCAAAGTTGGGCATGAGTTCACGAGACTCTTTTATGGCGTGTATTTTGATTAGCGAGGCCTGCTTCCACATTTGAAAAACACACCGAGACCCGCAAAAATAAGGCGCAGTATTCGTTTAGCTACAACCAACAGAGTACACAGCATGAAGCCCCTGTATATATATAAATGTAACACGATTCCTTTCTCAAAATATTTCTTCTCGCTGGTGCTTTCGCGCAAAAATGGCGTCGTGCAGCCAAGGAGAACAGGCGGAGAGATTCGCCTTACTTTTCCGTATCCTTTAGACCAGCCAAGTTTTAATGTTTTATTTTTATTTTATTTTGCGGTTTCAAAATTATTTTTATTATGCAGAATTTGAAATTTATGTTAAATACAAATATGATTACAAAAAAAAACAATAAAAAAATTACACCATCTTCCCGAGGGGAATTATGGGGTGATGCGGAGCATCGCGGATCGTAATTAATTTATTCCCTTCTTGACTGATTTCTTTTGGCCGGCCGGATTTGGGCTGCGGCGGACGCGAGCGGCCGAGAAACGCTAGCAGACGACAGCCGCAGAGTTGCGGGGAAAGCCCACCCCACTGGAAAGCCCTGGCGTGGCGCTGCGACCCTCGCGCCCAAAACTATCCTCCTTTCACTCCTCCGGGGGAACGCGCGCTACCGCTGCTTATATTCACACTTGAAGGAGAGGAGACTAGAGGAGGAGAGTTGGGCATGCGCGCGCGGTGTGAGTGGAAGCGAACGCACGCGAAGTGCACGCAGCTGGTAGAGAGAGACAGCGGAGAGAGTAACGCGCAGCTGTTAGAGAGAGGGAAGGAGGAGAGTTGCGCATGCGTAGTGTGAGTGCGGACTACGACGCCGCGGGACATAGACCCGAGCAAGAGATACTCCGCATCCAAACAGCTCGAGCGAACGCAGCGGCAACGTTTTGGAGTGTTCACAGAATTAGAGAGCTGCCACCAGAACCGCTAGTATAATGGACACTAATATGAAACATCATCTCACCACTTGAAATTCGCTGCCTATTACTATTCTGAAATCTCTCCCCCCCCCCACCCCGCTCCCCCCAAAACAAAAGAAAAAAAAAGCGCTTGGTGACGTCTTTGCAATAAAGTTGTTCCATAAGTTATGGGATGCACAGTGAAGCGGGGTATGTCGTAAAAGCCACGTTTCATGACCGACCACAGGCGAAGAGTGGTAGCATTCGTTTTCTTAATTGTAATTAAACAACTTCTGTTTCAAGAAAGATTATCCCCAAGTATCATGGAAAATCTTTCAAAAGAAACGAATCTTCAAAAAGAAAGGCATATCCCCAATCCTAATCACCAAGGGAAAGATATTGTCCCGAGTGCTTACGGAACCCGAAGAAAAATAACAGGTCATTAGGCGGTGAAAAGCTTCGGAGTCTTGGCTCGTTTACTTAATCTCTTCCTTTCACCACTCCACCCAAATAACTCTTCAAGCCGCTCCTCCATCTTTTTATATATATATTATATATATTCTTTTCAATTCGCTTCACTGAAGTGTTTCGATAATCAAAAGCTCTTTCCGTGCTGATCGCACTTTAACGCACACCTAATTGCACGAAACAGTGCCAATCTTTAATTCATATTAAACGGTGGCAATCATTTTAATCAGCGGTCTTATTCGAGGGAAAATGAGAATATTTTTTTATTTCGTGACACGCGGAGGTAAGTCAGAAAAAACAAATCAGAAAACGTTTTCTTGATACGTTACGTGTAAATCCAAAATACTCCGGACGTACTGCATAAACAAACCATAGCGACATTTCCGCGCGTTTAGTGAACTAAATATATATTGTAATTAATCAAATAGAAAAGCAGAGAATACGAACGAGTACGCCCCGCAGTGGTGAGCATTTAGAGTCGGCGTATGTATAAACAACTATTTTTCTTGGCCTAAAGACACCCATCATGTTTGAGGAGAGTACGCTCTTGGTCTTGCTTTGACAATTTCCAGCGACTTGTGAAAGCGTAATGCCTGAGTCCCACTAGAGCGACAACGGGAAACAACCGACACTGACAAGCTTTAATCAAGCTGTGGTGATGTTGTTTGCGATTACTGATGAAATAAATCGCACGTGACACCTGGATATGTTAGGGAAATATTCACTGTGCAATTAAAAAATGAAAGACGTTTACAATTCTCTATAATGCCGAATTAGAGCGCAGCTCTTGAGAAGAAGGAGGGGGTATGGAGGGGAGGGTCACGTGTGACGTCACGAAGGTAAAAGTTTCCCACTAAATTTAGCGGGAAAATTTTCATGCTAAATTTACCGGAAAACTTTTTTGCCAAATTTAGCGGGAGAATTTTGCCCTTGTGACGTCACACGTGAAGTCACGTGTGACCTCATTATGGAAGACGTCCCATAAGGCAACGCGTAGTTACGCCGACAGCGACTGCGATGGCGACGGCGTCGCCGCTCAAGCCGGAAATTGGCGCCTAAGTGCTGCGCTCTAAAAGAAAAGAACCGAGGAGCATTTGTACACAGGGCTTTGTACATGACAGAATAAATAATTGGGTGTCGGTTCTTGCAATTCGAGTCCAAGGAGCTCACAGATTGGAAGTGTACCGTCCCGATTGAAATATGTTGGCAACCGGCTCTGTGTTGATGACGGCCACCGAAGGAAGGGGTTATGGATGTCCGTCGTCGGGTAGTCGATCAGATGGGGTGCGATGAAGTGCCTAGCCTTGTAGAGGTGGCGGGTTTTGTTGCTCATCGCCTCCCGCGCATTTGAATCGACCTTGGACAGGTCGCCGCCTGGACCGCTTGGGAGGTAGCAACGCTGAGCCTCTCAGAGTACCCCAACAGAAATTGGTCCTGCGGCTCCGGGCTTCGTCACTGCCTGTCCCCAATCCTTCGGCACAATCCCCCCTCCCCCTTTTTCAAACGCGCTTCCCCGCGGCTCTTCCTTTTTTCCTTTTTCTTCCATCTTCAGAAAACGACTATGACACACGTACAGCGTGCACACGAAGGTACCTTTAGACGACTTGCAGCCTATCGGTGCTCGTGAAATAAGCCCGAGGGATTGCAAGCCTGCAAAAGACTATCTTCGCGTTCATGCTGCGCGTGCTTGAGGCTGGTCGGTGTCAGTTGTTTTTGTTTGTCGCTCTAGTGGGACTCTGTAACGAAGACCGGGCTCCATGGAGCGAATATGTTGTGGAAAAATCGACGAATTTACCCGGCGGCTTTTTCCGTGCACGTGGCAATAGCAGAGCGGCTGCAGCGTCGCGCGCGAAGCGAGCGTGCCGCCGGGCGAAGTTCGTCAGTTTTTCGTCGAATAATCACTCCATGGAGTTCACTTCTAAGAAGAAAACGGAAACTCGCATGCCGCCACCAGTGACGTGGCCACCGTCCGTTAAAGTTGACAAAATATTTCTCGCTAGGCAAATTGAAAAAGAAACTTGCTTTGACATTAGGTTTGAAATTGCTGCACGTGAACGCCGTAGATTATTTTCAGGCAATACCAAAACAAATATGAATTTTTGCTATTCTTAACGCAACAATTTCATAATCCACATTTTGTCATAAAATATAATGTTCAGGGTGACTAAAAAAAAAGCTTAAAGGATTTTTACTGCAAAAACAAACTACGCATCGCCGAACGTTTATTCTCCCCTAAATGCAGCGTTAGCGGTACTGAACCAGATGCCAAAGTTTTATAACATGCTATTATTTCATTAAAAAGTTTTGTGTGATTGTTTTTGAAAATTTTAATGGAGAAATGAAGCCTCTTTTGTCCCATTTCTGGTAACTCGCAACATTCGGTTCCATATCTTCGAGAGCTCCGTCTGGCGCAATTTTCTCACTTTTTATTTAAAAAAAATCACATAACTTTTGAATAATGTAAGGGTCAGTGCTGAAACTTTGGCATCTGATTCGAACCTTCAGTGCTACATTTTGGGTGGAGAATAAGCGTTCGGCAATGGGTAGTTTGTTTTTGCGGTGAAAAAGAAGCTTGTAATTTGTTGGGGGGGGGGGACGACCGATTGTATATTGTTCCCCAAGTATAGGTCACTTCTGAAGTATCGTCCAAATACAACGAAATTGCTAGAACTTACCAACTATAAATTAAAGAAAGTGAATAGGTTTCTCAATGAGGACCTGGCTAACGTGCTGCTAACCAGCATTGGTAAGTTCTGGCAGACCCTCCGGCCTAGAAATAAAACTCCTCACCCATTCTTCGTGACATCAGTGGAACCATGGTGTCACCTCATGACTCATCATCCATATTTAACTCGTTCTGTAGTTCAGTGTTCACTGATGCCCGAGTTCCACTAGAGCGAGAAACAAAAACAACGGACAGCGACAAGCCTGAAACCAGAGTCTTTCGCGATTTGACAGTCTTTGTAGAATAAAGAACGCTATGCTCTAGCACGAGCATTATGAACGCGAGGGTATTTTTGCGGGCTTGCAACCACTCGAGCTTACTTCACGAGCACCGAACGACTAAACGACTGCCAAAGGTACCATCGCGAGCATGCTGCATGTGTTTGAGGCTTGTCGCTGCCGTTTGTTTCTGGTTTGTCGCTCTAGTGGGACTCGGGCATAATGAGTCATTTTTACTACCATTGGCGTTATGCCCTGCCGATACAGACACGGATAACATAGTATTCACGCCACGCGGAACTGCAAGCGTCATTGATCGCTTACGTGCTAACTCGGCTTGTGGCGGCGATAGAATCTCAAAATCTTTTCTTAGACTGACCAAAGATAAAATGTATACTCCCCCGTGCCGCCCTTTGCAAGAATCACTCGGTGCATGTGAATTACCTCATGATTGGAACATTGCAAAGGAGATCTCCGTGTATAAATATGGAGTCCGCAATGGTCCATCCCATGTAAATTATTCGAGCTCGTCATCTACTCGCAAGTCATGAACCACCTAAATAGCTTTAGCCTCTTCACGTTCATCAACGCAGTTTTCAGAAACATCTCCTTTAGCGAAGCTTAGCTATTCGAATTTGTAACAGAGGTGCACATCGCATTAAATGTCTTCTAATATGAATGCTATTGTTACCGATTTCACTAAAGCATTAGATCCCTCATCAACATTTACTCCTAAAACTCTCAACTAAACAAAAATAATCATATCATCAGTTGGCTTTCAATATTTCTTACTAATTGCAAGCAGTCTGTTTATAGACATGACACTTCATCCGCCTCCATTATAGCGAATTTCGGAGTTTTCCAGGGCAGTGTCTTAGGAACACTTTTGTTTCTCATCGACGTAAATTGCCTACCTCCCCTAATCTCGTCATTTACGAGACCTTTTGCCGACGATTGTGTTTTGGACCGCCGAATTTTCCATCCTAGTGACTCAGAGGTTCTTCAACGCTACATCGGCATCTTCGAAGAATGGTGTTTATCATGACAAATGAATATCAATGTTTCTAAAAACAAGCTAACTGCATTGAATTGTTCTAGACACAACGTTTTTTTCTTCAATATTTTTTTCTAGTTCTTTTTCATCTGTCCCCTTATGTGAGTACCTAGATTTCAATTTCACTGAATATCTGACTTTGAATGCTCACATCGATAATATAGAGTTAACAAAGAATCAAGAACGCGCATTTTTAAAATATATTTGTATTTAGCACAGCTACGACTGTGCCTTAATTAAAGTTTAAGCCAAATATTCGCCAGCCTTTAATCTATTAATAAATCGATTAATCGGTCTCAGCAGTTTTCATACATCATTTTTTTAAGTCAAAAATAATATATATATATTTTACTTATTTTTGGCCTTCGCTGAATATGTGATAAACTGCTCAATATACAAATTCGATTATAAATCAACCTTGTTGTGTAGTTAAGATGAGTTCAAAGACACTCACACTCACTAAATATTAGTTCAGCTGAGTGAGGCAAACAGAGTCGTTGATATTTTCAGGCAAGAGCGACCTCCTTTGTTTGTTCACAATAGTCTCTGCTGCGCTAAATGGACGCTTAAATGTCGTTGAAGTGGTCGGGACACGTGGAACTTTCTGTCCTTCTCAGGAGTAACAAGTCTTGCCCCTAGAGTTTACTTCGGGCTAATATTTGACCTAAAGTTTGCCCTTCGTACAAGTGTACCCCTTCACGTTTGCGTTGTGAAAACGTGTAATTTTTACTTTTTGTTGGTTCGTCAAAATTTTACAAATAAATCGGTTAAAATAATAATCACAATTAAAGCATTAGTTGATTAATCGCTAGGTTCGTCGATCATTTGCTCAGGCCTAAGCACAACAGGACGTTAAACTTGCTGCGTATAAAACTCTCATTCGGTCAATACTGGAATATGCCAGCAATATTAGGTCCCTCATCAGTAGTCCCTTATCAATTGATTAGAGCCTATACAATACAAATCCGACGGTTTCATTTATTGTCACTCTTCCCTAAAATTCATTAAATTTGGCCAATTTTGAATTTGAGCGATATGATGAACAAGCAGACAACATATCAGTACTCTTTGCGTTCACGTTTATTCTTTTCTATTTGTTTAGCATGCGTTTTAAACTCTTACGAAACCAGGAGACGCGCTATCAAATCAAACGGACGTTTTAGACAAAAATATTTCAAGAAATTGTATAAACGTGTTCTTGATGAGAACCCAGTTTTCACTTGCGGATGGCTCGCCATGAGGTGACATGTAATACTTTTCAAAATATTTTACAGCTGACGTCATGCCTTGGATGTTTGCAAGAGAAAAAAGCAAATATGTGCTTCAGAATATTGGTTGAATGGATTAGTTTTTGTGACGTTTCGTTCTGAACAAGAGCGTGATCACTATGATCTCCATTATACTAAGAGATTTCACATTCCGGATTAGTGGTTGGATAGCATCGTTGTGCCAGCGTAAATGTAATAGACCCCGGATTGAAACAAACAAAAACGCGGTTTGTTTAGAAACCGAGATTCGATGTCTGAGCGCGTCAAAATCAACACCGGACGGAATTAAAGCAAAAGAAACAATAAGAACACATTGTCAACACCGACGGAGCAACAGAGTGTCAACAATTTTAAAATTAATCAAACATGTCTGATAACGTTTTTGTTGCTTTGTCAGCATTGCATTTTGTTAGGTCGTACACAGCAACCTCTAAATAAAAAAAGAGGAAATCTTTAAACATAGAAAGTGCAACGTATTTTTCTCGACGTCTGCGATGTCGAGGTTTGATAGAAATGATGACGATAAGTAAACTCGTCGTCATCGCAGCCGGCAATAGCCCGAAACACCAGGTTTAAAAAAAAAATCATGGAAAAATATTAATCAGTAATGCGTTACTGCAAGCGTAATAGAAATAAACAACACAGTAGAAGGAAACTCCTCAATTCCAGCCAAGAGCTGTAAAAGGGCATCTATTAGATCGACAGGCTGGAGACATTAAATATATTTTGTTGATGTTTCTGAGCTGCAGACCAAGATGTAATCAACCTCAACAGTTTTGTTTGCAGGGGAGGAAGGCAGAAGTACGAGTGTGGTTTTTAAAAATGATTACCCTGACCGAGTCGTCCTTAAAACGATAATCTGCAGATATGCACGTTTTCGAGCTCGAGAATATGATAGCCCTGCACACAACTTAGGAGTGTAATTAAAGACAAAATTGTACGCAATACAACTGTGAGAGCTGATCTTCCTTTTATTTAAATGGCTGTCTACACAGAAACACAATACGTGACACAACAATCTTTCCCGGCAATGTTAGTGGTAGGTAAAGATTTAATTTGCGCCCGGTTGAGCCTGATCGTTTTTGAGTCAGCGTGTAGCGAACATTATTTTGGAGAGCCTGCTTTTTTGTTTTAGTTCGAAGGGGAGGGGAGGTTATGACAAATATTACTGTGCGAGGGGGCGTTAATGACGGAATCCCAAGGTTTCGTGTCCCAACATAAAATGTTCGCGTCTGCACTTGATCGCAAAGTTGCCTTTTACGCGAATCCTTTCTTGTTTCACACGTCTGTAGTGTTAGACTTTAAAAGTGTATGGCTGAGCGTGTTGGTGGCTAAATTGCGAGAACAAAAGAGGAACATGAGAGACAAAACAGATGACACAGGGTTTCGACTTGCAACAAAACGTTTACTGGCTTTACTTTGCCTCCCGAAGCTCGACGGAGGATCGTGCGCGAGAGAGGGGGTGGGTGGTGGGTGAGAGAAGCAGGAACCACGTTGCTTTGCCAGCAGCTATGCGTGCATGGCGAAAAGGGGGGGGGAGGGAAGGGGGAGCTGCTGGGTGTCATTTGACACATCACCGTTACGTGGAGCCCTGAGGGCCGGTGGTGCCATGGAGGTGCGTCGTGGAGGAGCACCGTCGATCCGATTTGGTGCTCTTGAAGGCGGACAAGTTGCGCAGATTTGTCGTGATGAACAGAGACAAATTCGAGAAAAAGGTGGATGTGTCAATAAAAAAGAAATTTGTTCCCCTAATAAAAAGACGCCCATCGAAAGCACTCCGTTTCGAAGTCAAATCTGTTTGCGATTCCGTCAACCTCTTTTCTCTAAAATGGGTAGTCTCTGACCCCTCTAAACAATACCTTTCCATCTTCTTCACGGCAAAAAGCGCACAAGCAAGGCATTCCCCTTCGAAGTATCATCTCTGAAGGGGTATGCTGGCCCTTTACCTACGAAAAGCCTTTCTCCCTTTCGTGTTAGGAGCTTTCTTCTCGTTATTGATTCTATCCGCCCGTTGGCACCCTGATCAGAACCACAACATATTCTCAATGGATGTCGAAGATCTACTGAAATCTTGATCTCAAAATTAATCTGAGCGCCGTCTCTGAGGCAATCGACCTGCATGGAATGACGGGGTTCCAGAACTCGTCCTGAACCACTGTCGAAGGCTTCGTCGATCTCCCCGGGCTCTTCGTGAGCTCCACTCTGCTTGAGCACGAGGGAAGTGTCTTCATTCAGAGGTCGGGGTGTGCATCGGTTCCTGCCTCGCGTCAATCCTTACCGAGATTTTTTTTTTTTTTGTGAATCGCGCAGTGCAGGATCATCTAGCTCACTCACGCATTGAATCTCAGATTTTCCGGTAGGCTGACGATTACCTTGTCTTTAATCCTGCCTCCATCTCAGGTGCTTAAATCCTTCAGTTATTCAAAACTAAAGCCAGGTGTCTTACATTCGTAGCAAAAGACACGACTCAGAAGGGCCTCCGATTTTTTATTTTTCGGCTAACTCACTCTTTTTATGGTCTATGCTGGTATTTTCAACAGCTCTTCCAGAAACTTGTCCTCTCCATTTCTAGCCTTCACTGAAAAACCGTCGAATACGGAATTCTTCATTCTTTACTTTCCTCCAGTTGCAGAAAGTCACTCCGTTAGTTGAAGAGAGGCAGGCTTGCCTCTGCAGGTGACGAGGCTACGGGGTTTTTAGATTTCACTTCAAACTACGAAGCAAAATCTAAAAACTGCAACTGTTCTAATTTTTATATTTTACTTTTGTAAATAATTAGATATCGGCGATGAATGGTCCTTTTTTGCTGATACTAGCATTGCTGTTTTTCCACTTTCGCGTCCGCTAAGGGTTGTTTACTATAAAGGGAGTGTTGTGAATAAAACTTCTTAGCTGTGACTGAGACGGTGTTATCTGTGTCCTTCTTGTTCCGTGTCTCCAGTTTTATTATGTTCCATTCACTACACCCACAAGACGGCACACCGATTGGGAGCGCTAGCACATTGAATCGGCACCAGAGTCTTCTTCGCCTATAAATTTAAACTCGGAGGCTCGTGCAAGCGAGTCACCAATCCAAAACCTCCACCCACATGCCCAAAAGATAACAAAATAAACGAGCAGTGCGTTTTGGCCTTGCACGAGAAATAAGTTATACAGTATTCCTCCTGCGTGCGGGGCTGAGTACATCGGTCAGACTGGGCACTGTCTGAATGATCGTCTCCGGGAACACACCAAGGAGATCTCGTCTTTTTCCGTGGACTCTGCAAATCCAGTCGCAGCTCATGCAAAAAACAATAAAAAAAGAACTGCCCCTCGTGCATTTCTGAATTCTCGGAAACAAAAATCGTCGGGGGCACAAATCTCGAATCGGCAGGGAAATTATAGAGTCCCTGCACATTACATCTTCTGTCTCAAACCTGTCCAGCCCTTGCCGTTCTCTTTCGCATCGAAAGATTCGTTTCCTGCGAGGCGAGAAGGTTCTTCCCGAGACCTAAAACTGACAAAATTCCTGTTTCTTCCCCTCGTAATCTTCCCGCACCCTTCCCCCTCTTTCCTTCCTTCCCCGAGAAGGCACCGTCGGTTCTCAGGACTCCATGTAACAGTGACGTGTCGATTGACAGCCAGCAGGCTCCCGCCCCCCTCCCCCTCCCTCCCCCTTCCCTCCTCCCTCCCCTCGTTCACCGTGCACGCATAGCTGCTGGCCAAGGCCTATGGCTCCAGCTTCTCGCACCCACCACCCTTCGTCCCTCCCTCCATTCTCCCGTGACGCTTCCCTGTGGAGCTTCAGGAGGCAAAGTGATACCAGTTAAAGTTTTGTTGCAGGTCAAAATCCTGTACTCTGTTTATCTTCCACGTCCCTCTTTCTTTAACGTAGCCTTTAAAGCACACGCATCTGTATGCATCGCATCGGTGCTCGATCCCTACGCGTCCAAGCACAAGGGGCATTCAAGCTAATAAAATACTGGTAAGTTTACAATGGCCCATGCGTGTGCAGTCAAACAAGAGCACGGATATAGAAATGAAAATAATATCTTTTTGAAATTACGTGTATATTCAGTGCATGTAAAAACATGAGCACAAGCTCTCTCCATATAATCAGGCGTAAGTCTATTATCGGGCTGTCACACATAGTACTAATAATGATAAGAAAATTTTCTTCGCAGATACAAGTTTTGGATGCCTCAATGCTGCGAACATCACTCCGTAGAGCGAATAACCATCAACTAAACACTCCGAAGTTAACGAAACCTGATTCTTCAAAGCTAAGTTCACATTACATTTTGAAAACCACGACAGATTTTGACGTCTCGCCCTGGGAAACTTCTTTCCAGTCAAATTTATTACCGCACGACTCTGTCGTTGTCGGTGAAGCATGAAGCGCAGCTGGCAGCACACACTAATAGGAGCGATGGATCGTAGCCGAAACAACTGGCTACATACGACCACCTTGGTGAAGAAGGGAGGAAGAGGAAGTGGTTGGAGAATGGACCCCATTAAGGGCCGGGCCCAGTTTTCGGGAAATGTGCGCCCATGCGTCGCCGGGCCACTTTCATTTTGACATGCGTGTTCACCCGTTGCCAAGTTATCAGCTCGCACGTACAGTCTAAGAAATGCCTGTGCGTCTACTTACTCCGCAAAACACTCGAAAAGCCAATCTCAGCGACCTACGAAATCGGCTCAGAGAATGATGAGGCGAACATCTGTTTAGTCCTCAAAAGTAAGTATGCGCTGTGGCATTAGGCAATGCAAGCATCACGCTTTGCAATGCGTAATGCCACAGCGCAGACTTCGTTTTTAGGTTCAACGCGTTCCATGTAACGCGTTACGTGCACTTAGTTACTTTTGACGGTAACAAAGTAACAGTCTAAGTGCTTCTCAAAGAAAAAACACGAGTAACGTATTTTTGTTACTTTCTGAGGAAGTATCGAGTAACAGTATTTAGTTACTTGTGGAGAAGAACGTCTATTTAACACAAACACCCAACATAGCTCTCACTCAAGCTCGCGGATATAATGTGCGCGACAAGAAAACGCTGGATAGACCAGAAAAAGATGTGCACAAGCTATGTCAGTATAGCCAGAGTTATCCCCCTATGAACGCGCTAAAACCCAAGAAATTATAAAGGACAAATATTGGAAACAGCTGCTGCTTCACAAAAATAACACATTCGGACTAAGGAGAATATAACGAGTTGCTTTCACGATGAGCTAACGCGTTTCTTTTCAACCGCAGTAACGAGCAACGTAATTAGTAAACGAAAAAAATAAGACAGAGTCCAGACGAGCGGGTATAATTTGAGCATGATCATAAACCTCAGGTTGGTGTTGGAAAATGGAAGACGCGAAGGGCGACTGAAAAAGAACAGGCAACGTCGCAAACTCAGCTGCAAAGTTTATTTTGTACACGCCTTATATACCACTTCTCCAACGCCGTCATTACCATCAGTAGAAACAATACAGCACGAGAAGAGGACGCAATAGAAAAGGGGATTAAGCCTGCTTCAGGTGCGATTAACAAAAAACAAGTCAAAGTGAAGGTGAGCTGGTGTAAGTGAACATACGTCCGCTTGTCGTAGAGGTATTGATTACTGATGGTGTTGGAGGAGTGGTATATGAGGCGTGTAAAAAATAAACTTTGTAGCTGAGTTTAAGACGTTGCCTGTTGTTGTTTTTTTGGCTTTTTTGTCTTCCTTCGCGTTTTTAATTTTTCAACCCCAGTTTTAGGTTTATCATCATGTGCAATTAGTAGAGCTTTGGGTAACTAGTAACAGTATATCACTACTTTATTTCAGTAACGTAAACATGTCTGTCTGGTCTGTGCATCGCACGTTCAGGGCAGAGGCGTAGAGGTGTCGGATTCATGTTGTCTCGTATTTGGTGCGAGTCATACGAGTTAATTATTGTAGCTATTGTGTTACTTATGTGGACCTCCCTATCTGCACAAGCGCAAGAAACCAGAGTGACATTGTTATGCGCCGTAAATGACTCGATTATATTTTTAATCCTATATTTAGCAAAGACAAAGCTGGTGCGTACACGTGTGTATTTGTGTGTATGAGAACAAATGGAAACTGCGTAAGTTCGTTAGCTGTAACAAAGCAACGATGATGAATCGATGATTCTAGCGCCACATAGCAAGCGCGAAAGAAAGCTTTTTTTGAGATTGAGATAAAGCTCTCGCTTATCATGCGTGGTTCCGCTGGAGTTCGCTTCTATGTGTTTGACAGTTCGAGACCGCTACTGCCTAGTTGTTACAGATAAGCAGGTCTGGCACCGTAACGAACGCGACACCGTGAGCTCAAACATCGCACTAGAGCATTTCAAAATGTTCAGTCAAATAACTCCGCGCCAAATGTAAGGCTGAAGTGAGCTTTAGGTTCACGTACCCCGACACAAACGGCAACAGAATGAGGGAGCCA
>JAZHYW010013958.1:0-21914 GCA_037355805.1 Ixodes ricinus | reverse complement strand
CCAGCGGCACTCCAAGGAGCGCTTTTGCCGGCTCTCTGGTATCGCGCAGGAGATTGCGATTCAAGAATACCGATAGAACTAAATTTTCAACAATTTCCAGCCTCACCCGGCGGCGGAAATGGGCCTTCAACCAAGTGTTTTAGATGATAAAATCGAGTCAGTCACCACTGCAAATTATCAATATTGTTTGCGTTGTTCTGGGACCAAGCAAGGAAATATCCGTTTGCGGTTCGGCTTTTAATTCGAAACTGACCGCCACCGGCACGAGCCGGTCGCTCGTGCCCGTGGCGCCGGGACAGCCGTCTTCTTCCTCGTAGCAATTGCGCGGGGAGAAGCATAGGTCGTCCCGACCGAAGGGTGCAGGCGTTGACGGTGATGGGGAATGGTGCTATGGTGTGAATGGGGGATGGTACGGTTTCATGCGGCTGACGTGAACAATGTCTGTTGATGTTCGACGGCGATTGCGGAGGGGTTGTGGGATCGAGTTCCACTCTGTAGGTCACGTCGGAGATTTGGGCGATGATTTTGTAAGGTCCGGCATATCGATGGAGCAGCTTGGTTGCTTTCCCTAGTTGTCTAGTTGGCAGCCAAATCCAAACTAAGTCGCCGGCAGGAATACCTTGCAGGCCGATGGGTGGCGTTGCACTGCGGGGATTGTCTTTGCTGCGAGGCGCGGGTACGCTCACGTGTAAGTTGGCGAGCTTCCTCCGCTCGACAGATCATCTCTGCAACGCTGGGGAGAGCCGGGTGACATTGTCGTGGGAAGGAAAAAGTGTGTCTAGCTGGGACACCGGGAAACGGTTATAAAGAAGAAAAAAAGGAGAATAGCCGCTGACCACCGCTGACCTAATTTTTCGTTTTTCTTCAGATGCGCACTGGATGAAGCCCTTAAGTGTTCTATTAAATCTCTCCACTTGCCCGTTGGCTTGCGGGTGATATATGGAAATCAAGTGGTGCTTGATTCCACGAGATCCTAGGAATTCTTTGAACTGTTGGGAAATGAACTGTGGGCCGTTGTCGGTAACAATGCTTTCTGGGAAACCCTCTCTGGAGAATACCAGATGCAAAAACTCTGTAACTCTTGTTGTGGTGACGTCGGCACAAAATTGTACTTCGGGCCATTTGGAAAAGTAGTCGACTAGAGTTATGGCGTAGCGGCATGATGGTTCTGCACGCTCGAAAGGTCCCACAATGTCCATTCCAACCTTAGACCACGGTCGATCGGGGTAAGATACTGGTTGAAGTGGAGTCGCGAAGGTCTTTGCGCTTTTGTCAGATGCCTGACAAATGTTACAGGCGTGGATGACCTGCTCCACTTGATCATTTATCTTTGGCCACCAGTAGAGTTCGCGGAGTCTCGTGCGGGTTTTGACGATACCAGGATGCCCCTCGTGAGCCTTGGTGATGAGAGTACCTTGAAGCTCTCGGGGTATCACAAATCTTTCATCGCGCAGAAGGATGCCGTCGTCAACGGCAAGATCGTCCTTCACGTCGTAGAATGATATTACGTCAGATGACAAGGTTCGTCTTGGAGGCCACGCAGACGTAACAAAGGACATCACACTCGACAAGACTGTATCCTTGGCTGTGGCCTCTTGCAGTTGAAGCTTTGTTATACATTCGTTTTGCAGTGCGATGTAAGAAATGATCTCTTCCTCAAATTCAGTACCGCCTTCATCTTCCGGCTGAGGAAGGCGAGAAAGCGCGTCAGCAACTTGGTTTTCGGCTCCGCGTTGGAATTTGACTTCAAAGTTGTAGCGAAGAAGGCGTGTCGACCATCTTGTTATTCGGAGTGGTCGATGGCCTGTTCCACGTGTTGCCAACAACGTCACTAGGGCCTGGTGGTCTGTTTGAAGTGTGAAACGCCGGCCCCACAGGTAGTTGTGCCACCGTTCACAAGCCCACAGGCACGCGAGCGCTTCTCTTTCGCCCACTGAGTATTTTCGCTCTGCAGTTGTTAGCGTGCGAGAGGCGAAAGCGACTGTTTGTACTTCCTTCCCATTGTGCTGTTGAAGTACGGCGCCGAGTCCGTACCCAGATGCGTCCGTCGAGATGATTATGGGAAGGTTGGGATCAAACATCTTCAAAATCTGATGCTGAGGACAGCAGACTTTTGATCTTCGTGAAGCAGGTGTTCGCTTCGGTATCCCATATAAAAGGAATGTCCTTCCGCAAGAACTTGCGCAGGGGCTCGACGTCTGCTGCAAGACGAGGGACAAAACGGCTATAGTACTCTACCATCCCTAGGAATGATCTTAGTTGTGTAGTGTCCGTCGGGATGGGAGTCGCGTTGATGACGTCCAGTTTCTGTTTAAGTGGAGCGATTCCTTCTCCGCTGACGTGATGGCCCAAAAAGGAGAGTTCGGGCACATCAAAAACGCATTTGTTGTTAAACTAGTTTAAGTCCAGCCTCAGCGATACGCTGCAGAACATGGCGCAGTCGCTCTAAGTGCTCTTCTCTGGACTTTCCAAAGACGATGACGTCATCAAGATAAAATAAAACTCCTTTACATCCTTCTAGAATTGCTGCCATCATCTCTTGGAATGTTGCTGGCGCGGACGCAAGGCCGAAGCAAACACGCTTGAAGCGGAAAAGGCCTTCGTGTGTTATAAATGCTGTTAAGTCTCGACTCTCAGGATGACTTGGTTGGTAGGCTGACGCCAAGTCCAATTTGGAGAAACGCTTTGCCCCATGTAGCGCATTCAAAAGCTCCTCGATGTGAGGCAAAGGGTAGCTGTCAATAACGACAGCCTTGTTAGCTTCCCTGAGGTCTACACACATCCGGATCGACCCATCTTTCTTTTGTACTACAACAATAGGTGAAACCCATTCGGATGCGCTGATGCGTTCAATTACTCCTGCTGCCTCAAGGCGCTTAATTTCTTCCGTGACAGGTTTTCGTGCCATTAATGGGATGCGACGCATCTTGTGCTGCACAGGCCGCACTGAGCTCCGGATCTTCACCTTGTGGGTGTAGCCTTTGACATGGCCCAGCTCAGGGGTGAAGAGATGACCGAAGTCATTCAAAGACGTCGGAAGGCCCGGTCGAGTCGGCGAAAGTTCTGTGGTTTCGGAATTGGAAGCTACCGGCGTCAAAACTTTCGAAGAATACGAAGCCTCTTGGGGTCGCAGGCGCGACCTCCATGCAGCTTTTATAGCTTCTGATGACTCGTCTCTTTCTGAGAGTTGTGTAGACGGTGTTGAATGCAGCGTCGACGGCTCCTCGTGCTGTTGAGGATGGCTTGTAGAGCTGTGACCCGAAGAGGATGAGTCTCTGTTCATGCCGGTCTCGAAACTATTTGGGCAGGTTTCTACTGATTCATTGACCTCCGTGTACAAACAGCTCATTGTGGACCCTTGATTTTGTAGATCCAAAGCTTTCACGGCATCCATCCCCAACAACGACGTTCCAGTATTCGCAATGTAAAAGAGAATTTTCGCTGAACGTCTCTTAAATTGTACTGAGCAGAGAAGGCTCCCAGTACCTCGATGGAAATGCCCGAATCGGCCGCAGCCGTTGCACGTTCTTCCTCGTGCCGGACAAGTGTCGCAGCTTTGACAGTGCTCAATACCATACCCACAGTTCGCGCATTTTCTATCGTCGCGATAGTTGATCTCGCGGCGCATTGGCGTTTGTTTCTGAAAGGCGCGGTAATTTTGCGCTAATGTCATAGAGGGAACCAAGCGCTGGTCATGGCATGTCAGGGCGCGGTATGCCGATCTAGTTGACGTAGATGGAGCGTACTCACTTGACGCTTGATGGAACGGTGAACTGTGCCGCGTATTGCGCTGAGATGGAAAGTTCCGTCCCGACGGCTTACGGGAGGACGACGTTCCACGAGGAAACTGTCGGTGATAGTCGACCTTGTGAACGTCATGGGGGACGTGGCATGTCGACTGCTGTTCTGTGGCAATGGTCAGCTCCTTGGCCTCGGCCTTGGTCCTTTCGATGTTGAGGACGATTTGAACAGCTTGGTCGAAGGGGAGATTGCTGTCCAGAAGTAGCCGTTCACGAACTTGAGTTGACAGCACTCCAGCTGTGAACTGCTCTCGGATGTTCTCGTCCTGTTGAAGGCCGAAGTTGGCCGGAACTGCCAATACTCGGAGATCAGTCAAGTAGTCTGACAAGGACTCTTCCGGACGTTGGTAGCGCCGGCGAAATCGGTGGCGCTCAAGGCTGATGTTGCACAACCTTTGGAAGTGTGCGCTGAGAGAATCCACAGCCTCTTGGTATACGTCTCTTCTCGTCGGTGTAGCAACAACTGAAGAACTTGCAAGAGAACTGGCTGCCGCTGACGTCGTTGCTGGCGACGGCACAGCGACAGCACGGGAGGAAGGCAGGGTGTCGAATATCCGCTGACCTTCCAATCCCAGGCAGTGGCGGAGCAGGTATTGGCGGCGTTCCGAGGACAGTTGAAGGGCACCAGACACTCCGAGGAAGCATTCGAAAAGCGAAATCCATCGCTCCCATGGGATTTTCGGAGTTCCTGGTTTGGTCCAAGAAGTCTGGAGGCGGCTTAAGTCCGAATCCCTCCATCCTCGTCGCCAAAAGGTTTGTGGTGTCCTCGGTGGTCTCCTCGGTGGACCCGGCAGGTCGGGAATGTGCGACCGAATGCTGCGGTGGCCAATACCAGACTGTCTATTGTCGAGTGAAGATGACGAAGACGAAGAGAGCAAATTTAGCATAAAAGAAGAGGAAGTACTAATAAAATAATCAGTCAGGATACAACAGTGTACACAGTTTCTCCTCTCGACACAGGGCCGCTTCACACCATCCATATCTTCACGTGTGTAAACAGTTTCTCCTCACTAACACATCATAACCTGTCTTACGGCTGCCTTCGCCACGCCAGTACGGCAAAGGGTCCACCTCTTTTGTACGCCTGAACATACTTTCAGACTTGTAATTAGTCGAGCTGCCTGTGTTCATTGCAGCGATGGGCTCTCCTTAGTGCGTTGCTGAAGAGTATAAGCGCTACAGTTTTGTTAGAGTATAGAATTCCCATGTATTAGATTTAGTTTATATTAAGAAAAAAAGGATCACTGTTATTAGTAATAAACTACAAACATATCCAGTTTATTCTCAGTATATGCGCCACGACTGAACAAGAAAACCGTTGTAAAAACGGCTGAACTCTTGCATGGGGCCTTCATAACGCCCAGCGTGCCAAGACAGGTTTGAAGTTCCAGAGGTCGGGGTGTCCCACGTGACTGATGTTGTCGAACCCCGACGTGCTCCAACGGAACGGCGGCTGATCGTCCCAGGTCGGGCCGCTCACTGCGTAGAACTCCTGCCTCCAGAAGAGCGCCGAATTCACCACCTACAAGAAGCGCGAGCAAGCGGAACGCGGGGGCATTATTGCGCTAAATCTGCTTCCTCACTCTCATGGATTCAGCGATTAGACATTGTTAGAGCTGAAGCATAACGCACCCTCGCATAGTTAAAACGCCATCTGAAATCAGCACCCTCTGACCTAAGAAATCTGGCCTACATTACAATTGTCCGTCCCAAACTAGAATATGCATTGTCCAGCTGCCACCCTTTAGAAGCCTACCTCGCTGATAACCTTGAATCAATTCAAAAGCGTGCAGCTCGACTTATTACACCAACGTATTGCTACGACGTCAGCATAACAAAACTTAAACAAACCCTAGATATTCCATTACTATCTGACCGCGGACTAACTTCTCGAATGTGTATCGTGCATAAATTTTCACCACAAAAACAGAAGTCCATTTGATACCATTATTTTGCCTCCAGATAGGATATCATCTCGCCTCAATCACAGTTACGGCATCAAGCATATAACAGGGAAAACACTAGCCATTTTCCGCCAGCCAGTCACCTTACACCTCTCCTATTCCACCACTGTCCTACCAGGTTGTCACTGTATGCGCTTTTTATTACTATTTTTCCTACTTTCGTTTCACTTTGTTTTTTTTCTGTTTAAAATGTTTGTATTATGTTCGCTCACATCCCTCCTTATGGAATCCCCCATATGGGTGTCGGCAATAAATAAAAACTTTTGTTGCTAGCACTGCGCTCCACCACAGTCTTCAATGTCCACCGTTTTGTGAAGATGTTTTCAGGCTAGAATCTAAGCCGTGAACTCCAGGCCTGGTTTGGACAAAATCTGGCGGATGCGCCAAATCTGCGTGGCGGGCTGTTCACACTCAAATAATTCGAGATGGGACGTCGCGAATAAATAGAAACTGTAGACAATGACAGCCTAAGAATCTCGGGGCGGGTTGAGTCCCTAGTATTTTATTATCGCTCGGCAGATTGTGGCATTACCCGATAAGAACACCGAAGAACGAATCACGATGCAAGAAACAAGAACATTAGAAGTTCCGCACCGCGTTTCTCAAGCTGTCAGTGAAAAGAGCTTAATGCGTCACAGGGAACTCAGAGCACCCATCATTGTGGTCTGGGGGGCATTTTGAACAAATACTGTAACCCTGACAACGTATTAGCACGAAAAAAAAACGTCTTCACCGGGACATTGATCATGACGCTTATCGCGATCCGAGTTAGGATCGCGATAAGCTATCCTGACTCGGACTTTAGCAGATTAAGTTTTTTTTTTTCAATATTTACGAAGTTCTTTTTGTATAGACGATTTAAACACGTGCCAGATTACGACCGTCGTTGCTGACCTTGTCTTGCCGAGATACCGAGCCACTGAACCGGGCGGCGTTGACTAGCCTCAGAAAGGCCATGGCTGAGTAGGACACGGCGGAATCCTAAAATGGCAATAACCTGGCCTGCGATGCTAATTTTTTTTTTGTGAATTTTATTTGATTTATTTTGTGTTTCTTATATTCAGTTTCACGCTTCCTTAGTGGCGCACTTATCAATGTCATATAGTAATCATAGTTTGGACAAAAAAAATGGAAAGTTAGGACAAAACAATGGTAGCAACGAACTTCGTAAATTTACACTCTTCATCAAAAAATATATAGGCTAACAATTCACACAAATTTGTTCTAAATAATTACACGTCAATTAAAGTGAAGTAAACGGAAACTGAAGGTCCGTAATGATGGCGTACATGCACAGCTGCTTAAAGGGGCAATACAACGATTTTAACGTTGAAAGAATTGGCAGTTTGCATTTTTATATTGTTTATGCAAGCCCAAGTGACCAGAAACGCGTCACCTTTCCTCGAAAAACTGCTATTCTGCTGCGTAATCGCAAAGCAAAAAAAAAAAAAACGAATTAGTTATTGGTTTGCAGCTGCCTGTCGCGGTTACGGGAACTAAAATGACAGCGTCTTTGGGGGATCCGCGGAAGACAACAAACTCTGCCCCCTCCGCTGCTACACTCGCCGTCAGCCCCGTGGTGAATTGTCCTTTGTGTCGATCGCTCACTGCGACCTTCGACGATGCTAATCCTTTCAAAGTCGAAAATCGCGGAGGAAGCGGCTGGGGTCTCTGAAGTGACGACCCAAGGGGAAGCCATGTGAACCCCCAGAATATACGTCACTCGAAAGTCGACGTGGAGAGTTGAGCGGCACTTTGACCTTCAATTTGTTTCATTTTTTTAAAATAAGAACTAGCGCTCGCAAGAAAGTACTGTTTTCTGCTTTTCGTTCCATAGGTGACGCAGATTAATTTCCGCAGTTAATTCTCCAAATCTGAAAATTGTTGTACCGCCCCTTTAAAGGGTAACTGCAAAGGAAAAAAAGTTTTTTTTTTAAACAGCCTAATTGAGACAAGCACGCCAAAAACAATTTTCCGCGAGAAAAAAAAAATTTACAACAATATTTATTGCGTGAGACTGCTTTTAGTTTGCGGCTATTTCGTCCGTTTTAAATCGCGCGCCACGAAGTTGGGGTTCTGTGACGTCAACCCCAGTCGGCTGCTATACTTCTCATTGGCTAAGAGTTTGATTGACGGCTTAGATCTTGGTTGTTGAACCTTTGTTATAGGTTGCGATTTCCTTTTGAGCCGCACATTTTTACGATTAAAGAATAACCCATGTGATGAGAGTTATTATTCTGTACAAAAGGTTTACAAGACGGGCACTTCCGTTTGGATTCATACCATAACAAACAAAAGCTTCGCCATTCTTTCATGGCTGCCGAAGTCTCTGCTCCCGCATGTCTCGCCTACCTCGACTAATCGTTTCGCCGAAGTGATCAGTGTTTCGTGCTGACCCAGGTGCTTGAGAGAGACTTCTTGAAGTGAATAGTGTGTGTTTAGCAGCGGTCGCAGGTATTAGTGATAGGAAGCGGCGCGGGGTTTTGGCTTTCTTAGCGCAGTTCTTTCGTTTTCCTTTTTGTTTGCTTAGCGTGCCTTTTTCCTTTTTTTTTTGCTTGCTGGCGCGTGCAAATGCCGACTTTTCGGAGATGTCAGGTGAGTGATCCCGACAGCGAGCCTTCGAGCAGCCATGTCGCCCCGAAAATAATGCCATTTGGCTGGAGGCAATCGGGCGTTCGCCTAGCGACAAACGTGTCCAGTTACGTTCTCGTCATATCGCCCCAGAGGCCGTCGAGATTCAAACTCAAACTCTTTATTTCTCTCCGTTTGGAGAGGGGAGACAGAGAAAAAACGCAACTCAGTTGTTGCTTGACGAGCCTCTGCCTCCCCACAGCAGCGAAAGAGGACAGCATGCACATACACTTAATGTTTTTTTTCACCATCACACTTATAGCACAAAAATAAACAACATTAGATGGGGGAGAAGGAAAAGTAATCGAATTATCCAAGTTTACAAAATCCAGGGGCACTCTCTCACAAACATTCGCACCGGGTGCACCTAACGTCCGCGACTAGACACACAAAATAAAAAAGCACTATGTTCACTACGTAAAAAATGGTGTCAGTTCATGCATCTGTGGGCAGGTACGAAATCTTGCCCAAATTTAATCACGCCGCGCGATGAGCGCAACACGTCGCTGTGCAACACCTTGCTGCGCTCCGACGTTCGCTATCTTATGGAATGGTTTGCACGTTCCTCGATGCAGTTGTTCCGCCATTGTGCAGTGGTTCCGGCCTTCTAATAATGGGCACGTGACTTTCGAAAGAAGAATAATTGAATTGTCTTGCTTGTCAAAAGACCTACTAGATACGCTTTCACACGTCACGTGCAGTGCAGTGTCATTTTCGTCGCCCTGCCAGAAACAATTATTTTCTAGTGATTGTAGTCTTAGCGCGCTGTCTAAACCAGGACCAAGGGTAATCATGCATGACGCGAACATTTGGAGCGTTCAATGTAATGCAAAGATCAATGGCTTTTTTTTTCGTCCCTCATAATAAATTTTAGTGGTTAGAACAAAGCGGGTTGTTTGCGCAGCACACAACACAGCAAAATGTGCCCGCGGCAATGCACAACGACGCCAGTCCTCCTGAGCGAACATCGAGTCATTACGATCGCTCAGAATTACTGACCAGCGTATTTTTCCTCCCCAAGCCATATCAATAATTTATTTTGGTTCGACTTCATATCGGAGTTATTCCTTAACGAGAATACGAATTTCACTCAGCATGCACACATTTGACCTTCCAGATGCTGATGCCGGTTCTGAATCAACACCGCCTTGCGAAGCTCCTTGAGAGCTGTGCGTGCCAAGAATTTCGGAATAACTAAGTCTTACCGAGGAAAATACTGAACATGGTGATTAATTTTGTAGGGACGAAGCTGATATCGGCGCTATAGGTGTGCTTCAGTCGAGAAGGCTTGCTGAAAACCCCAACCTTAGTGTCGGTTCCTCCATAAGCTAGATGACTCAGGGCTTTGAACGGGTAGGAGCCGTTGGCTGGGTTCAGTTCGTTTCTGGCAGAAATGGCGTTTGCCGCGTTGTATGGGGGATCGCAGCTGGTGCACCGAGACAATGGGTCATTCACGAAGTCGTTGTACCTACAAAAGATACATTGGTCAATGCTGAAACTACGTTCCAAAAATATATATATTTAGTGATATGTGTAAAAAAGACTTAAAAATGCATGGCACAGATGAGAATGGTAAACAAGTCTCAGGTTTCGTGCAACTTGGCACGAGTTTGCCTGTATAGGAACGCTTCTTTAGAACCAGTTTTGTTAGCCGATTACATGGTAGGTGGGAAAACGAAATAAGTGGTGCAAAAACAAACTTGATCCTGGAATAAAGGGTCCCGGAATATACTGTCGCAAGTGTAAGGCAGAAAAAAGATATATGGCCGATATTTGTCGTACATCGATGTATCCCACGCAAACCTGGTCCCACTATTTCATATATGAGTCCCTGTGTTTTGAAATACCGATGATAAGACCGAATGCATCGATTTTCACCGCGAAAATACAATGAACTTGGCTCCAACAGCTTTTGCATGCTTGGAATTGGTGGACGTGCGGAGCCTCGGGGTTCTTTCTTTTTCAAGTTTGAGGAGTGGCTGCCACCATATATCGTTCTGGCAACCCTTCGTGACAGCGAAGACAGTCGTCTCTGCTTTCTTGGCGAGTCTGGTATCTCGGTGCGACAGCGGCAGCCCTCTTCATCGGAGCAGAGCGAAAGCGCGACTGCGTGTGTGTTCTCACAGACGCGGGGCTTCCGGACCGCTGGGGAAGGGTTTGGCGCTGTACGCGCGCGCGCTGTCTAATAAAAATGAGGAGCAAAATTAATCTCCTAGGAGAGTATTTGATAGGACTGAAACCTGCCCCTCCCCTTTTTCTAGGCAAAGCATTATGTTGCGTGTGCCTCATCGCTGATATAAACGACAACGTTTAAAGTCAAATTTCAAAGCTTGGGTCAGCGGAAAGAAATTGATTGACTTGAAACAATTTCACAACCCTATTGATGCGTATATTGGAAATCGTAAGTTCTTACTTGGCTTCTTCTGTTAGTGATTTGTGTTCCGTTGTCGGTTTTACTGCCATAATACAAGTACTAGCTTTGAAGCGTGGCTTCGGCAGCATTGATAAGCTGTATTCTGAAACTTATCACGTCAAGCTGAATCAAGCAGCCAGTAGACATATTCACAGTTGAAGAAACGAGGTCGGATTATGGGTGTAAATCTTGTTTTGTGACGTCGAGAACAAAGTGATTATAATGAGTTAATCTTAAAGTCAACATATGCGAGCATCGTTTAAGGCAAAAGGACAGAGCGGATGTTGCACGGTAGTGTTTAGTGTTTTAAAGTTTAGTGCTTAACCAGGTAAAGTTTATATAAAAATATAAGAAAACTGAATAAGTCGTAGTAACTTTCACCGTACCAAGTCAATTCTTTAATTTTTAACAAACCAAATCAAAGATAGATTTAATAATAAATGCGTGACAAAACGAAGCACATTCAATACAAACTTAGAGGGCAACATCGCAGGAAATTTTTGTTTTACCACGTTGCATGCACTTAAGATAATTCATTCCGTGGCCACATGTTTCAGGATCCGAATTGTTCTTTTTCTTCCCACTCTCGGTCGAATGAGGGACGGGAAAAACACGATACTATGGTGCCTGGAACGCATTACTCATGCACTGGTGTGTTTACCGCCTTGTAAAAGGTAGTCCCTCGATTTCCGCCTGATGACATCATAGAAGTGTCGCCGCCGGCCACGACTCTGAAGGCGTGTACAGCAGCGCTGTTTGATGTGGCGGACGCCTGCTCTGCTGCAGGTCGCTCTCTACCTTGACATTCCACGGGGGATTACTGTACGCGATAACAGCGACAATCGCGTTCGCTCAGACTTGTTCTCGGGACCTGTAGCATTAACCACCGGGATCACGACATCCATCAACATGACACGCCGTCTTCCGTGACGTCATTTGTGGACACTTTGGGACCACTTTTTTATGTATGGGTGGGATAGGACGCTAAACACACCAGTCGAAGACGCCTTCCAGATATACTAAAAACACTTGCGAGAGTAAGCTAAAAAAAAGGATAACTCACTCCGTTAGTAAACTGGGTATGACTTGGGTGATGCTTCTCCACGTCGATGTTAATAGATAGTATTTTACAACCCTTAAAATTAATAAAAGTTAGTACTAATTGGTGCTCTTCTCCGAAATGCCCACGTTGGGAGCCTGCTACGACACAGTGGCGATGACGTAATGGGAGACGTGCACGAGGTCCGCGGCGCGTCGTATGCGTAGCGAAAGTTTGTCTGCTTCTTTTGCAGGGGCTGTGGTGACGATCAGAACGCCGAGCTCTGATTGGCTCTGATTGAAGGATAGTGGGTAGACCTCAAGGCAGCTTGCTTTGAGGTCTCCCTATCCTTCAATCAGAACCAACCAAGCTCGGCGTTCTGACGTCCCCTGAAGCCCTGCAAAGAAGCAGACAAACTTGCGCTCCGTATTAACAAGCTTGAAATGCGACGCTAACTTTACGGTTACGGTCACCGACTCCTTAAGAAAGTGCAGGGAGTGGCTTCTTTGTGTCTCCGCTTCTCGCCTTGTGATTGGTTCTTCGTCATTCCTATCGGCTAATGCAGGTATCTTATTAGCTACGAATCGATACTGAGATGCTCAAAAATCTCCACGCACTGCGTTTAGAAAAAAAAAGATATGCGAAGAAATTTGTTTTAATCAGCGTGGATGAGAAGAGGAAATTTTAAATTAAATTTAAAACGGAAAAAAATGTAGAGCTATATTTACGGTGCGAAACGAATTTGTAGTTGCCGCTCGCGGGAGCCGTGAGCTAGACCTGTGAGCAGCCGCGCTGCGCCAGCCACCGCAGCCGCAGCCGCAAGTGGAGCCGTTTAGCGCCGTCGCTGAAGTCCCCCACACCGCCGCCGCACCACGAGCGTGGCGCGCCGGCGGCTAAACGCGTTTCTTCACGCCGCCGCCGTCAATTTCTGACCGGCGCACGGTTTTATCACGTGGTGCTTGCGCTCTTTAGGAAGCTTCCTTTTGGCTCCTAAAAGTTACTTGTTAATCTTTAGTTTTTTTGTTGCACTTAAAACGAAGATTAATATGCAACTTTTAAAGCCCATAGGAAGCTCCCGAAAGAGCGCAAGCACCACGTGACTATTGCGGCCAGTCACGTGACTGGAGCGGCCGCTCTTCCGCGGGCGCAAACTACAAATTAATTTCGCGCCGAAAATAAAGCTCTATATTTTTCCGTATAAATCTATTTGATGTAGTAATGCAGTATTCTAGAAAATTTGTTTTCCCTTGCATATGTCTTTTAAGGTGTTAGTGAGTATAGACTTGCGGTTCATTTCACGACGCCGTGCACGTGCTCACCTTAGGAGCTTCATAACTGAAGGGATGTCTACCGCCTTCTTTTGGTCCCTCTTAAAGATAAGGGCTCGCGGAGTCTTGTCGTAAGAGTACCAGTCCCCGTATTTCTTCACCAAGGCAGGGAAGCCGCTTTTGTTGATGATTTTCTGGAAGTAACTGTATGTAAAACAAATATATGTATACACACTGTTTTGGGGCTTAAACGTATAAGAATATTGTTTTAAGGGTGGAGGATCTACTCACGGAGAGTTGTAGCTTGCCCAGTACCCTTGCTTTTCTAACACAGATGTAACATCTTTCGACATGGTGCATCCCCTGGTGTTATAAGAAAAATACATAACCTTGATCATGCTGACAGATATCGGGGAGCATAAATTCTTTGAGCGCAAACTACCATCTCGCAGAGCCAACTCGCAGAACTTGACGTCGCGCGACCCGAGGTCGCACAACGTGGTCACGTCAGGTCAATTTCCTTGCTAAATGTAACAGGAAAATTGATGTGACGGTTTTTCGTGACGGTTTTTTCATAACATTCGACTGAAAAAACACATTCCGTATTAAAGAACACTTCTTTCCTCAATCTAAAGCTTGCGTTTTAAGAGAATGTGATTAGGTTCACAACGGGATGTGATGTTTTGTATTTGCATGCTCAAAACGTGTTTCAGGCTTATGCAACCTTATATAGAAATTACACTCATTACATGAAGGGACTCATATTGTACGAGGGTCGCTCCGAAAGTGATGCATCCTATTTTAGTATGTCGGCCCAAGAGGCCACAGCGTATGTTGGTAGCATATGGCAGTATATCTTCAACCTGATCGGCAATATTCAGGTAATTTTGATGACATGTGCGTGTGTAGCAAAGGTACTTAATTGAATTCACACATACGGAAGAAAATGAAACCATTGACATTCACCAACGCTTGCGGAACGATTACGGAGTTGTAACAGAAGATATAAGCCCTGTAAGGTGATGGGCGGTGCATTTTGGGACTGGCCACAGCCAGACTTGTGCCTATCTCAAATACTCTACCCAAGATACTGTATTTGAAATACTTTTTGAAGTATCTTGGTATCTTGCAAGTACTTTTGATCGAGTATTTGATACTCTATTTTAATTACATTTCTGAGTATCTTGTAATCATTATCTCAAATACATTTTGGAGATTCCACCATTTTTCGAGTTTTTCGGATGAAGTGGCGTGGGCGTGGCACGTACAAGCGTGAACATTCTTTCGAGCAACCAAATCCTGTTGCTAGCTCCGATTAGCTACGGTGACTTTGACTCAGCCCGTGAAAACATCTTTTTTCTGCCGATTGTGACTCATATTTCAGCCCAAAGCTCGTACAATGAAGGTTTTCCCCTCACCTTCACAAAGGCGCTTTTTGTTTCCTAGAGTTTCCCCCAAAAATCCTCAAACAAAAGGGGTCGTTTTACGGAAGTAAGGATTGCCACCCTGAGGCGCAACGCAGACCGGAGAACAACCTACGACAACAATGCGGACTTGAGTGTCAAGAAAAAAAAATATAAAAGAAAATGAGAAGTGGACACAAAAAAAGAAAAGAAGACATTTTTGTTTTGCTTTTGTATATTTGATCCCGCTACGGCAAAACGTCGAGGTTTTCTTTTGTTTCTGTTCTTTTTGTTGTCAGTTCGTTACCTATTGCTCTCGCGAACACTGCCTGTAAGCGAACATTGATAAGCAGAGAACAAGACAGGAAATGAACTACGAGCTGGATGACCTCTCAAAATGCCAACAAAGCGTCCCCCACATTGAGTGCCTTTCTGAACGCAACCTACTTGAAGAAGGTGCGACCACTGCCATGGCTATTATCTGGGTTCTCTTTGTTACCCAGTCACTCATATCCGTATCCTAATTTCGTTTATATCGAACTCCCCCTATGGGGAATATGGATTGAGGTTAAACGATGCGTCTAAGGTGAGCCGCAGGACGTGATATTCAGCGATGTCGCTATTGTCGAGGCGCTCTGACCCGTTTGTTGCCCCCACAGCTTGATGTTTACCCAACACAAGGCCTGCGCACATGCCCACAGTCCTTGTGGGCATGTTCGTGTCATCTTTTTTTAATAGAGCGTGGGGCACTGTGTAATGTAAAAATACTAACAATTAGCGAAGTGATGTTAAGTGCCGGATCTCTCCCGAAAGCAGCTGTCAGAGGATGCGAGCTTGACCCACTTAGGCTTTTGTGCTGAGCTGGGCACCGTGCATGCTGCATTGTTCATGCAGGCCAGAGTGGAAACAAAAAAGCCCCTCCTCCCCCTCACCGGAGAACACGAACTCCGGCCGAACGCTGACGCCGCGTTCGGTTAAGTCAGCCGAGTGCTGAGTCATTGTGTTTGTTGTCCCCATCCATGTAGTTATAAAGTTAACCGCTTGGGGCGCCACGGTCTGATCTGCTCCCAATAGCTAAAGCAACCTCGTTCTTGTTGTCCCAGAAATGTTTTGTAACATGTTTCAGTGATATTGTCACGCGCGTTGCCGAGCGAGCGCGTGGCTGAATGGTTGCCGCGCTTGGCTCTCGCGCGAAGGCTCCAGGTTCGATACCAGGGAGCTGACTCCTCTTTTATTTATTCTTTCAACTTTACATTCTCGTAAGTTCGAGAATCTTGCCGTCTTATCGAGTAACGAATGTTCTACGCGCCAAACGTTCTACGCCGAATGTTCCAGAAACCAACGCGGATACAAAAGGCGCTACGAGTGGCGGTCCGGAGATGGTCTCGCCCCAGCGCTCGATCCTGCTATTTCGCCGACATCGGCGCCTGCGACGCCAGTCTTTCTCTATATTGTTTTGGGCAGAAGTTCGCCCAATTAAACGTTTAGTTTCTTCAATTATTCGCTGCCTTATTATTTGTCATCCGTGACAATAATCACTGCTCCTTACAGTTGGACTGCATAAAATAGCTAGCCCTACGATACATTTTTTTGTTTGTTTTTCCGTTTTGTGTTGCGTGCTAATAAACCATTCTGGTAACCCAGATTTGCGCAGCTGTATAATTGTCGTTGTCACTGACGCTGATAAAAATTGCGCAATCCGGAAGTATCTTCAAAAGTAATTGAATTACATTTCTAAGTATTTGTACTCTACTCAAGATACTTTACAGCGAAAGTAACTTAAATAGTATTTTAAATACTTGATGAAGCAGGTATTTAGTAACTTAACCTAAATACTTTTATCGGGTATTCTGTCCAACACTGGCCACAGCGACCCAAAAGACACGCCAGGTTCAGGAGGGTTGTGCGCAGCTATCACACCGCAAAATGAAGAGCGTCTCGAGTGGCTCATTTGCACAAATCGGCGGGTTACGAACAGAGAGCTTCGTATGTAGTTGGGTATCTACTTTAATGCATTGAAAACAGTGTTGACAACATTGCAATATCGAAACGTTTGCGCTAGCAGCGTCCCCTACTTTGCACATATAAACAGAAGGAGCACCGTGTGGAAGTTTGCCAGAACCTACCGAATCTATACGAGGCTAAAGGTGACAGTTTTCTGGATAGCATCGTCACCGATGATGAAACGTGGTGTCAACACGACGAGGCCTGAGTCAAAACGGCAGTGTATGCTGTGGCGATTGGTGAATTTACCAGTGCAGAAAAAGTCCGAGACGGAGCCCTCAGCAGGTGGAGTGGTGTGCACTGTCTTTTGAGAGAGGAAAGGGTGATCCTTCTAAATTTTTTGAAACCCGGAGAAACCAAGTTTGGACGCTAGCATCGGAATCCTGACTAAGTTAAAGGTCAGAATTGCTATAGTCAGGTCAGAAAAGAAGGAACCATTTCTCTTGAAACAGGGAAGCCGGCCCCATACCGATTATAAGACAGTTCAGCACATTTTCAATCTTGGCTGGAGCCTCCCTACCTCACTGGCACCTTCTGTCTTCACTGTGCTTAAGGCAATGACAGATGGACTGCGAGGGAAGCTTTTCCTAGCAACTATGCCATCCTGAGCGTTGTAAGCCAGTAGGCCACTTCCGTGGGTTCACATTTTTACCGTCGCGGCTTGGAGGCTCTTGATCATCACTGGTGAAAATGCTATAGCCAGTTAAAAAGACTATGCAAAATAGGGCAAAATAGGTGCTGTATCTGTCAACGTGATGTATGAATAAATGTCGTTGCGCGGTTTGTGTCTGTTGCAGGTTTTAAGAAAATAAATAAAAGTATTACTTTCGTAGCGACCCTCGCAAAGGCTGATTTACTGTGATGCCAAGCCAATTTGGCGTTTTTATTGCATTCTCCCACGACCTTCCTTCCGCATCCTCTTTATAAGAATTTTAAGCATATAGACCAGAATCTTAGCTAGCCAAATCACATCTTTCTTCCTATATGAAAACCAAACCAATTTCCTGAACGTACGACACCAAAGAAACGTTATAATACCGCTAATCGAACTCAGAATAAGATAAGTTGTGGCTTACGGCATCTGCTCAAGAATCCACAGCAAGTTCTTTGGGAGTTTCTTAGAGGTGGGATCGAAAAGTTTGTAGTCAAGAACCATCCACTGATTGTTGTAACTGGAAACAATATAAAAAATCACGTTTGTACGCGCAAGAATATAATGCGCTCATGCAGATACGTACAATTTCGTAGATGTAGAAACGATAGAGAATACAAGGATTATGGTACCCGAAGCAACTATCTTTGATCTGACAAAAATACTAAAAGCCTTATAGAATAAATATTTGTGGGTTAAAATGTAATTTCAACTAGATTTCATGGAATGTTATTTTGTTAGAGGAGGCAGAGGCAGAATATGACAAAGCTTGACGAAGTTTACGCTAAAAATGTTTTAGTGTGGGTAAGCCAGAAATCAATGCACAAAAGAATAAAATAAGAGTGCTGCGTAAAAGCCTATTTATATACAAAACAGTTTTGTTATCAGTTGCGGAAGAAGCACAATCCCACTCGAACTGCGATCGTGGTTATTTCACACAAAATATTGGGATGGAAATGGTACGTAATAGAACAAACGTACTGAGGAGAAAAGTGTTTTTTCTCAATGTTTCGATACGCCCGTACTGTCGCCAATAAGACGTTTCGGTACGCCGTAGAGTTGCCAATAAGAAAAATATAAGAGATTATAAAAAAGCAAACTTTGTGAAAAGCTTGATCGCGAGCTGTATCGGCTTTTAAACGACTTACGAAAGTTTTTCGGATCGCTCCCTAAATTAAAATTGGAATGTGTTCATATGCAAAGCAGGTGATCTTATTGACACTGTTATACGCCAACTCATGTTTACAAACAAACCGGAGCGCCCCTAGCGGACGCCACCGGCGTCGCGCATGCGCGGTGGACGGTGGGCAAGAAGTCCGCCGTCGCCCATAAACAAACCATTGAATTTCGTTGTTGTCGGCGTCGGTGGGAGTCTCCGTGCTCTTTTTCGTGTTGGAATTGTTGATTTTACGTCCTCCTAACAATGTCTGACTACTTGAGCGGCTTCAGCAAAATTAACGGGGCAAAACTTTGCGTGAATAATGTGACGTGCGGCGATTAATTTCACGTGGACGCCGCAGAATGGGCGCTAAGGCCTGACTCCAACGATGAGATTCTACTCGCTATTTTCAGTCGCGACGTCGCTCTGGCTGCAAAAGTGTGGACCGTAGCTGAGATGGTGGACGTCGATACTGAAAACCGCAAGTAGAATCGGGCATTACAAGTCGGTGATGGCACTGATAACAATGACCAACATATCCTTGTATCTATTGTTTACACTTAGCCTACTTACCCTAACCAACCTTCAAAAGTGTTTTGAGGCCTGCACTTAGTTCTTATCGCAATTACCGGGTCAATGTTTGGTTTACGGGCCGCTGTCGTTTGAACGAGCTGACCGCAAAAAGCAGACAAGTTTGAAAGAGCAGACGACAGTTCGAACGCATCCGCAATGGAGTGCGGGCAAGAAGCACCGCGTCCCGCGTCAACAAACCATTGGAATGTCACGTTGTCGGCGTCTGTGTGAGTCTGCATACTCTTTTTCGCGTTGGAATTGTCGATTCTACGTCCTCATAGCAATGTCTTACCACTTTAATCGCTTGAGCGAAATTACCAAGGCTCGTTACGCTGCTAAACTTTGCGTAAATAATTTGACGTGCGGCGATTCATTCGCATGAACGCCGCAGAATGGATGCCAAAACCATCATGAGATTCTTCTAGCTATTTTCGGTCGCGACGTCGCTCGTGCTGCAAAAGTGTAGAAGGTAGCGGCGATGATCGACGTCGATACTGAAAATCGGAAGCGGGAACAGACCAAGCGTAACAAGTCGGTGATGGCCACTGGTACCAATGATCAACATCTTGTATCTACTGTTTCCACCGAGCCTACTTAAGTCTTTTGAGGCCTGCAATTACTTCTTATTGCAATCACCGGGTCAAAGTTTGGTCTATGGGCCGCTTTTGTTTGAACGAGCAGACGACAAAAAGCAGACAAGTTTGAAAGAGCAGACGAAAGTTCGAACGATCAGGCGGCCGTGTGAATTTGAAGACGCACTGAACCCGTGGGTGGTCCGGACAACTTGGCGGTTTTCTCTCGTTCATGTTGGAACAAAACAAATACATCTGGCGACCACAAATTGTTGCCCGCACAAGCAATCGTAGTTCGACAGCGTCTGGTTTGCCCTTTTCACGGCTACTATCCATGTTCTCGGACGATCGGAGGGGGCAGAAACACATGAAAACTGATCTTCAAACCTTTCCAGACTCTCTTGGTACAGCCCCCGTCGCAGCATTTTGACGAGAAGGCAGGTTTTTTGTCTGATTTCTTCTAAAAGAACACAGGAATGCATGTCTCGCACGGCGACTTCTGCCCACCGCCCCAGACCGGAAGTGCGCCCGACGCGCCACCACCGCGGCGTGACGTAGGAGAGTTGAGTTCGTGTATACCAGTAAGAACTAACATATCTAATGGTCAATTACCGTGGTATACCTTACTTCTTAAACGGTTATCGGAAAGAAGAAACGCTTGTTTCGCTCGGCCAAGTTATCCGGCATTCAGCACCGTTTGGATGCCTATTCCTTCGCAGTAGCGCTTATAAAACAGCGGTTAAAGTGCCCATGAAAAGAAAAAAAAGTTTTTTTAGTCAGTTTTGTTGGGACATGTCTGTCGAAAAGTTTTACGCGGAAAAAATAATTTTTAGAGCAATCTTGACAGCGCGAAATTTGTTTGCAAATTCTGCACGCAAAGTCCACGACGCGGCCGCCGCGTTTGTATATTGAGCCTGGTGGCTGTATTTTTCGTTATAAACTGGCCCACTCTGGCACGCGGTCGGAGAGCAACCAGCGGAGACCGGCGGTGACGATCCGACGCAATCGTTGACCTGGTTCGTCTCGAAACGAGCAAATGCTGCGGCGAAGGCTGACGTCAAGAGGGTGGCGCAAGTCGTTCAGGCCACTGAAGCGGCTGCTTTTGCTGCGAATTTACCGCGAGTGACGGGTTAGTCTGTCCATAATCTTGTAGAGGGACATTGTAGCGACTTCTGGGACATACAAAAGAGATTCCCGGGAGCGTTAGCAGAGGCGTTTAGCGAGACGAGGCGATGAGTGACATCCGCCAGGTGCTCTTTGCTAATCCGTTTAATTCGTTTTAAAAATTCCTTTTCGTCTTTTTTAACAAGATGTTGGTGTGTTCCGTGTGATACTTGCTCCTACAGAACACATATAGACCAAAAACAGTGTCGAAATTTCGTTGTAGTATCTCTTGAAAACAGACATGTAGAAGAGGAGTTTGAAAATACCTCCTTGATCTTCATGAGAGATGCCCGCTTGGATGTGCCGAAAATGACAGTGGTTGCTATATTACAATCACAGTCAGTCTTAGCTTTTTTTTTTATTAAATTGTATTGTGTGCAGAAGTCTGTTAGTTTGAGGACACGAGAGTTCCAGTTATTAGAAGAGGGTGGACGAGGCTGGTTTGAGCCCTAAATACACTTTAACCACCAAGATTAAGATTACTTTGTTGTATGTTTTGCTTTATTGTTTCAAGAATGAGATTGAAAAAAAAAGTCAGTGATTAGAGGGGTTATGAAACGATATCGGGTTGGAATGTTGATGACTTTGAAGAGGCTTACTGGTCCTAGACCATGTATGGACACACGAGGTATAGGTAGCGATAATAATACCTTCCACAAACAGTAAAATATTGGTAATGGTAGCTTTTCCAATTTCAATTTTTTTCCTCACCCCCCCTCTCCTTTATTTTCGACCGCTAGCACCCCCCCCCCCCCCCCCCCCCCCCCATGTCAGAATACACTTCCGGGGTCGAAACTGCACTCGAACAGAAAAAAAAAATCGCGTATGAGTAAAAAACAACAACAAATGTGTGCGCCTAAGCTACACTGGCTACACGACGAAAAACTACTTGATCTCTCGTCCTTGCTAGTCAAGGAGGATAGAAGGGTAGGGAGAGGGCATGACACTCAGCCGCGTAGCCTCCACAAGCCATGCTCCCTTGACGCCTCGCCTCTTTCTCATTTTCCTCCTTACTCTCCTCACTTGTCAGGCCAACGTGACCACATCACGTGACCGTAGCCAGCCTTCGTCAGCCTTCGATCTGATAAAACCTACCGGACGGAGCGCGCGCAAGCCTGCAAGGAATCCTTCTAGAATCAACCATCCATCTCACACGTGACATGTCACGCGCACCAATAGCCAGAGATCTACGGTCACGTTGGCCACAACATCGTTTAAACTTTTTTATGACTGGGCTTCACTAATATTGCAACGTGCCCCCTCCTAGTACTT
>JAZHYW010013957.1:0-42822 GCA_037355805.1 Ixodes ricinus | reverse complement strand
GTCGTCTGCTCCTTTGCAACAACGTCTGCTCGCAACGTCGTCTGCGTCTGTCTTACCTTTCCTGCGACTTTCGGAAGTGCAGGTCTTTACGAGCGAGCTGACTTCGCCTTTCAGAGAAGCAGACGAAATAACTCGAGCAGTTACGTTGTTTTTGTCGAACAACTAGCAGACGCGCATCAAGGAGGGAAGTCAAAGTACTCACTGGCGAGGTGTCCCGAGACGCCGAGGTTTGTTTGCTAAGAACCGAGAGTGAGCGTGTTAGTGTCCGCAAGTTCCCTCCCAAATACTTTTTCCCTCCTTTCGTGTGCGGCAAGACTCCTCATTCTTTAACGGCGTCGGCGGGTTGGCGCAGTTAACGTCGTCTGCTTTACGTCTGCTAGTCAAAGCGATGGCTGCTTTACCTTTCCTGCGTCTGTCGGAGATTCACCGCTTTTTCACCGGCGAGAGTCACCGTTGCCTCGGAAAACAAGGAGATGACAAGAGGAAGAGATTGACCTCTTAATCTAAAATTGAGGTCAGTGATCACAGTATAATACGGGAAGGGTTCACAGGGGTCGCGCGGGCACATTCCATTCAGCACGCCAGCCGGTCGTGGGCAGACGGTCACCGAGTCGGAGTGGCTGCTAGGCCTCATCTGCCGAGTTCGCTTTGTCGGTGTCGGTGGAATCGTGGCCGCTGGAGCTTTTCCCGGGTGTTTGTGGATCCAGCGTTCTTGTTCGTCGTGGTCTGGTTCAAGTACCTTTTACTTTTTTCTTGTTGCTTGAAGTCGGGACGCGTAGAGAAGCGCACGTAGAAAAATAAACGTCCGTTGGTCGTCGCGACCGCGACGCTGTCGGCCATGCTGATTTGATCGTAAGAAGTGCGTAACTTCGGAGCTGTCGTATGGATTTCGTCGTAACCTGCGCAAAACGTACGAAAATTTCGTGTTCGTGAATACGAATTTGTTTTTAAGTTTTGTCTTACGCATATTTTTGGCGTAAGATAGTTTCGTGAATTCCTCGGCCTCTCGCACTTGCAAAAGTCGCAGGAAAGGTAAGACAGACGCAGACGACGTTGGGAGCAGACGACGTTGCAAAGGAGCAGACGACGCTCAGATAGGGGACCGCGATCAGCCAATCAGGGCTCGGCGTTCTGACGTCACCGCTACCCCCTGCGCAAGAAGCAGACGAACTTGCCCTCCGCATAGGTATCGGCAGTGGTTAAGAATCTGGTGCCGGAGACAGCCCAGTGATTTACTTGTAAACCTTGAGCAATTTTGTTTTACCTTATCCCTGTAACAAAATTGCAGGTGTGACAGCGGAATTAATCTTTTTAGAATGCCATCAGAAACGCTTCTACGTTAGCCGATAGATAACACCGTACACTTGTGTAAAAGAGGAAAGGCATGCACGTTCTGTTCTAGTGGAAAATTCTCCTTCACTTGAAAGTTTTTGAGCTGATTTGGAACGAGTGTTCCTGCCAGCGCGAGACAGCACGAAGACATGTTACAGTAACGCAATCTTTGCTATAAATGTTAAATTGGTACCAAGATTGCTTCAATACAAAGCACAAGCATCCACAGTTTGCGCTTCCATCATTCAAGCGTGCTTCTTTCCCATCGCAGCGAACGACGGGACGGACTTACAAAGCGCCCTTCAGTCGCAGTGCTACAAAGAAGGAAAATGTTTTCGGGGCCCAGGCAAGTACGCCATCGAGTCCCGATTAATTCCGGTCCGGCTGGCTCCTCCGTGTTTTCCGAAACACGCGAGACCAACGCCGGATAGTTGACCGCACTCACGCCAAGTTGGCAAGCGCATGCGCCGCTCCGAGCATGTTCGTCGGAGCGAGCCACGAAGAGGCGGGCTTACTTTCTTTTGACCGGCGATAAAACAACAAGCCCGCTACAAACTCGAGTCCCGGGTATGTATTGCTTTCAATTAATGACTCATTTGCATACAGCGGACCGCGCTCGCTTCTTCTCTTTGGCGCCGTTCGAGGCCGCCTTTGTTTACAGCGCGCGCTTGCCGGGCCGGCCGCTGCATCGTCGCTACTCCAAAGTCTCTTCCGGAACGCCGAGTGAGGCGGAAAATGTTCCGTTGCCTCGTTTGCATAAGCTCGGGGAAAATGCGCTTGGGCGTCGACTCCATCTTTCTTTCCGACTCTTTGTGGCCTGATGGGCTCTTGTTATTCTCGCTCATCTGTTGGGCGCCATCCGTAGCTCGCGTTGCGAAATTGGTCAAAGCCGGGCCCCGCTTGCCAACCATGTACTAGAACAAAGATTTTGCGTTCCAGTTTGCCGTCTTTGAGAGATAACTGGGAAATTAGAGACCTTTTTGTTGCTCTTTTAGGCGTGGCCTAACGGGCTACGGATCTGACTGCGTACCTGCGCTGCTAGATCGTGCTGATACCAAAATTTGAATTCTTCCTTTGGAGGGCTCGTCTGGTGTGTTCTGAATTAGCTGCTTTGCGACGAAAGTGCAAGTGAACAATTGTATTGGTTAGTAGAAACAAACATTTCAAAGAATAGCGAATTGCCATATAATCTGGTATCAGGCCAATATTCGTGCAATCGTCCCCTCATCTAAATATTACTTTTAAAAGTACGTCGTAAAAATGCTGATTCTTATAATAGCCCGTCCTTCAAATATTTCTATTTATTGAGAGCTGCTTTAGCTAGGCTCTTTGTTTGCAAACAGCTTACGGTACCTCTTTTTGTAGTTCCCTGCAGCACCAACTTTAAAATATATGTATAACCTTTCAAATTAACAAAGTAATTTCTACCGTCGTCGTTTACATCAGACTGGTTCTTTTAGAAGCAAGTAACAGAAACCGGACAGCTCTCCTCTCTAGAGCTTCAATGTCAGAATTCGGTTATTTTAAAAGTTCTTGGCGAGGGACACAAGAAATACTGCGCTTGGACGCTACAAAGTAATAGGTAACTTCGGACTGGAGAAAGGCATTCCAGGTTGAACATATCTGCGGATCTCAATTTTGTTTCAAAACCTTTTTGTCGGATGACTTCCTAGATAAACAAGTTATATAACAATGTCCAATAAACATACAAGATAATAATATACGACTGAAAATATTCTATAAATTATACTATGCTTATCCTACAAGTAATACATAATGATTTTTTCTTTCCGAATAAGTGGCTCTGCGATGGCATTCCGAGTTAGAACTACTTTACACCTAACAACTTCTACCGCCGCGATAGCGACTATTCTAGCACGGGGCATAAACTAGGTAGTGACGTACTAATTGTGCTTCACTGCTTTGCTTGAGTCACATCGAAGGTTCGACTCCAGAATCATATTCAGAATGCTTATTGGTCGAAATTAAGACTGCGGACGGCTTTAATTACCTTATTGAAACTGACATTTTCTACCACTATGCTATCATTCAATTTTTATTAAACATCCTGAAACGATAGAAAAACAACTAAACCTCGAAATGTACAAATTTCAAATATACCTTAATTTTAATACTTTTGGAATTGATTAGTCATTGGGAGTTCTGAGAATTGTGGTTGCATCGCGTCAAAGAAGAGCAGCTAAGTTGATCTTTTATAAATTTTTGTGGGCTGAATCAGCTTAACAGTTTCGAAAACTCTTAGGGTAGCGTTCTTGACCTAGTGTTTTCAAATGTTCCAACCGAATCAACTAGTACTGTTTCAATCTCTGCAGTACAAATTGATGGGTGACATCCACTTCTCAAGGTTCAAATACGGCTTCCAAGAAAGTTTCACGTATAGACCGATCTCACCAAGCGTTCGGCGCATGCGCGAGGCCGCCATAACTTTAGTTCACAAAAGGCAATCGGCAGTGCACGAGACTGTTCGTGCCACACGCGCAGAGCTCCAGCCAGGTTGTTGCACGCAGAAAGACTAAAGTTCCCTCGATGCATTGCGGCAGCGGTGGCGGAGTCAAACTGGCTGGTGAGATTGGTCTATTGAACAGACCCTCTGCGTGCGGTTACCCCAAAGGAGATTGTCTGGGAGTGTATAGATGTCTTCATCATTATAACTGGGGCGATGTACTTCCATTAGATGATACCCATCTCGCAACAGAAGCTTTTACTTCGGTTGAGCAAGACGCGTATTAGCGTGTTTGTTCGAAACCGCATTACTCCACGTTCGACGTGCCCAGACTGGTTCTTCAATAATTTAAAAATGCCATCAGAAAAAAAAAAACGTATATAGACTTAAAAAACAAAACAAAAAAGGCTTTATATTTTCGTACACTAAATTCAGTATTTATGGTGCCCTCGCCAAGCAATTATACTCGCGCGATAAACATTTACATCATGATCATTTCGAGCGTAGTCTGAATCGCCGTCCCCATATTTTCTGGAAGTTTGCAAAATAGCACACTCGTTACAATGCACATAAATTTTCATTGTGGGATAGTCGTGATGGAAGCACTGAGTTCTTTCGTCCGCGCCAAAGGTGGCAGATCGCTTTGCAGACTATTTTAGTCGATGCTACACAGTTGGGCAGCCAATTATTCAGCCCTATACTATAAAAGTAAACTGCCGGGACAATTGATAGGGTTTTAATGTAGATGAGGAGGAAATTGAGAAAGGCATCAGAAACTTTAAGTTGAAGTTATCTACTGGGTAGATTGCATTCCGAGCCTTAGATTCAAAGGTCCTGGTGACTTATTTACACCGGTTTTAAAACACCTTTTCCAACGTGTCACTTTGCTCTGGCTTGTTCGCATCGTTATGGAGGATAGCGGTTGTTGCCAATATTATAGGGGGGGGCGATTCATCAGGTGTCAGTATTTATCAGCCTGCCTTTTTTTATGTGCGGCGTCTAAGAACGTTATTTTTAAACGTAAAACCTATTAATTTTATAAAAAAATTAGCTGCTTCGCCGCTTGGGCGTATTACAACCTGCGCTCCTATCCATACTTTGCTGCACCAATTTCTACGAACAGCGGACAGGTAGGTGCTATTTTCTTTGATATGTCTAAAGCGTTCGACAAAGTTGATGATGAGCTATTGTCCCACAAATTATCGTTTTAAGGTTGTTGTCCTGAACTTTTTTAATTTCAAAGCTATTTGTCTCGTCGTTTGAATCAAGTTCGTAATTGTAGTGTCCATTCTAAAAGGTGTTGTTCAAGATAAGGTCTCCCAGGGGTCTATTCTTGGGCCTTTTCTTTTTCCAATATTTTGAAACTACATAGCGTCATGTGTCATGAAAGCTGAGCTCTCACTGCTTACGGATGATTTTAAGATTTTTATGCGTGTTGATACTTCTCTTCATTGCAATGCTCTTCAACGCGACGTGAATAACGTACAGCAATGGCCTTTGGCTCTCTCAAGGCCTCTCTTTGAGCAGGCGATATGCTGTTATGCACTTCACTCACTCTTCGGGAGGAACTCCAATCGAACGTGTGACTGCAATGAAAGATTTGAACGTAAACATGTTTGACAGAAGTCTTTCTGGTTAGGAAAATAAGAGATATCGGTGTGTGCCTTGATTCGCTTTGTCATTCAATGCTCATGTGGTTTTTGTTGCTGGTCGTGCGAAGAAATCTTTTGGTATTCTATCTAACTCAAAAGTATGGGCACGCCGCTTGTATGATTCGTTCATTTTGTGTTTTATTTCATTCACAGTTTGAATTGGCTTCAGTGGTTTGGTATGTTTCAACACGTTCACAGTCTCAAAACATTGAATCGGTGAAAAAAAACACAATGATATGAATTTCAAGTGGCAAACATTTTCAGCGTGCTTTTGTTAGGATTATGAATTTATTCTTAATAATGTTTTACTTAGGCCTTTGTCAAAAAATTCGAGTGTTTTTATTTTACTTTTTTTTAGAAGACGACAAATGGTTGGATTGATGCTAACCTACTTCTGAGGTAGATGGTTGAGCATGTTGGTTTCTAATTTACGATGAGGAAGGAGGGACATTGCAGACAAACAGACAAGAGAGTAGTCTTGTTTGTTTGTCTTCAGTGTCCCTCTTTCCCTTTCGTAAACTACTTCTGAGTTCTGCCCATTTTTGGTTTTTGTCGCGTAACCAGATATTTTACTGTATTTTAAGTAAACTTTCATGTCTAGACTTTAATCACTGTCTCGTATGGAACTTTCATTTAATATAATCGAATCGTCTAGCTTGGACATCTTCACGGATCTCTCCGTTTTTTGCCAGGACTTGAAAAGTCTAGTTGAAAGTTGAAACTTTGTAGTACTTTGTCTGTAAGGTGTGCCTACTCTTTGTAGACATCTTAATTGTACATTTGATGCTGTGCGTGTGCTGTGTTTCTTCTTTTTGTCTTGTATCCGCCAATCTGGAGACCTGCGTGACTTTTTGGGCACATAAAATAAACACTATTATTATAATTATTATCCACCGCCTCTCGAGTGTTGATTGGTTTCCGGTCTTAGAATCCTTTGATGCAAATGAGCAGGTAGCTCTCTTTACGAGATTAATTCGAGAAACCATGAACAGGCTCATCCCTCTAAAATCTTTAATGAAACCTTGCTTTTCTAATTGGTTTTCTAATGAACTAAAAACGCTACAAAAAAGGAAAGACTTCTTGCACAGAAGGTTTAACAAAAGTGGTCTCCCAAAGTGGGAGGTAGAATTCGAGAGATGCAGAAAGTAATGTAAGACCATGTTAAACCGTGACCGCCTGGCGTATCATGACTCAGTGGAATCTGGCCTTGTCAAAAATCCTAAGAAATTTTGGAGGTACACTACATCAAGTTCCAGGAAGGATATAGAATCGACAGTAGTTTTGGATCACCATGATAGAGATGCGAAGTGTGTGCCCGAGCTATTTTCGGATCATTTTAGTTCAGCCTACAAATACAGTACCGTCTGCTCCTCCGCCACATTGACTGACTTGAATTATTTCGGTGATCTACTAAGTTACAATAATGTCGACAAGAAATGTGTAGAGCTTGGCATTAAAAAATTGAAAGCCACGCTATCCGCGGAAAAAAAGGGTATACCATTTGCAATTCTCGAAACCTTTCATGATATACTCACACCTTCACTATGTGCATTATTTAACAGCGCATTAGGTTCAGGAGTATTCCCTGAAATGTGAAAGATTGGTGTGGTCGTTCCGGTTCTGAAGTCGGGAAAGAAAGGTGATCTTCTCAACTATAGACCGATTTTTTTTCTCTTCATTTTTCGAACTCTTTGAATAGTCATTAATCAACTCTCTTCTTTCAATATTCCAAACGTAACCCTCCCTAAACAGCATGAGTTTATTACCGGCAGATCAACGAGTACAAATCTTGTAAGTTTTATGTCTTCCGCATCCCAGGTAGTCTGGAACAGAGGTCTGCTAGACGTGGTCTACTTTGACCTAAGCAAGGTTTTTGTACTTAGGCATATTATTTCATTCAAATTTATCATGAACAACGCATTTATCGTACGTATCTGGAAAGTTTAGATGTGTTAGCTGCTTACTTTATAAGAATAAGATATGTCCACCATTTGCTCTAAGAAAGTTAATTTCACATCTTCTTGCTAAAAGCCTACTCAGATATGGTATCAAATTATTTGGTAACTGCACAGGAGCTTGAAAAAACTAAAATTGACCGAATTCTTTAACGTTTGTTAAAAAGCGTTGGGTACCATTTCGATCTTCCAGTAGGAGCAGACATCTTCGAGACTTTACAGTTGCCGAACTTTCGTTCACTCCATCTTTAATGTGTTCTGATCTCTTATTCTTGTTTTAATGATATCAAACATCCCCTTGTGTCTCGCAAAGATTTGCCTAGCTCAGAAAGTTTTATGGCCCTCTCCCCCCGTATTTTACGAGATATGGTAAGCGTGATTGTTTCTACTATGTGCCATATATATTTATAGAGTCCCTGATTACGTTTTCTAAACATACTGCTAAGAGAAAATTAAAAAAAAACTGTTGAGCAATTTTTTAATGTATTATGTTGTCCAGTTCTATTCAATATTGCTCTTGGAGTTTTTGTCTCTTTTTGACTGTAATTTTTACTGATTATTTCACTGACAGTACTGTCATACTTCTTTGATCACTAGGTGTTCCAAGGACCTCTTTGCAATTTCTGTCATTTGACTTGTTGGGTTATGTCCTCAGGCCTCAACTGGCTTCGACAGACCGTTACGTATTGTGTATTTAAGGTATGTGTAATAAATAGGGCTGGGTAATTGATCGGTTAACCTACCAAGTAATCGATTAATACATTAATCACGATTAAATTTTTTAACTGGTTAATCGACGAATTTTTGACGAAACAACATAAAGTAAAAATAAAACGCTTCCACCACGCATACGTGGACGAGCGAGTACGCCTGTATGAGGTCAAGCTTTTGGTCAAAGTTTTAGAATAAAGTCAACTTTATGGGCGAGTTTTGTAACTCCAGACAAGCGTAGGAGGTTGCAGGCTTCCCGGCGACTTCAGCGGCATTCGAGTGTCCGTTTAGCGCAGCAGAGACTATTGTGAACGATCAAAGAAGGCCGCTCTGCCGCAGAATATCAATAACCCCTTTGTCACATGCAGCCCAAGTAATAAGCGCTGATTAAAAGCGTCTGAGCTGTTCTTATCTACATTAACAGACTGATTCGTAATCCAAGTTGTATATTGCACCTTTTAACACATAATCATCTAAGGCAATCAAAATATAAATTTTGAATTGATTAATGTTACGAATAAAAATAAACGAGACCTATTAATCTAATAATTAATCGAATAAAGTGTGGCGAATTATGGAGTTAAAACTTGTAATCTACGCCCAGCCTGGCAATAAATACATTATTATGATTATATTTTACTCCCCAGATCGACCAAAGGGACAGGACATGGGAACGAGAAATACGGAAACTTACTTCAAAACGCATGGAAAGGACATCGTGGCCCTCAAGACATATACAGTTCTTACCTCTTGAACCTCTGTGTCGTACACATTGACGGGTGTGACACGACGCTCGAATTCAGCACGAGACAGCCACGCGAACTGAGCGTTCAGTTACTGTGACGAATTGTCGACGCGCGCTAAGCGCTGCATTGGGCACTATTGAGACTAGAGTTCGCTCTCCTTTCAAATTTGCCCTTTTTTGCCACAAAAAGTAGATTGCGTCCTTTCAAATGTTATAGTAATGTTGTAGTAGCTTAGCCACCCTACCCTAAATAATTGAATGTATCAAATCCTTTCTCGCTCTGCCGGCGGACGGAAGGTTCTTGATATGTGCAACTTGTCGGAGGGGTGACCATCTTGGCAAACACTGCTCCGGTCTGGGGGATGGGACGTTTGCGTGAATGGGCGCTGCTAGACGAGAAACATGGAAATGTACCACTTGCCGGACCGGTGACATTCATACCGGCGAGATTCGAACAGTGTCAGGGACTGCTGGTAACTCTACATTAGGGGATTCCGGCAACGCAGACGTGAGCACACAGGAGCTTGTAGATTACGCTTCTGTCACCAGTCAGCTGGCGTTGATCAGTGCCACGCTTAATCAGCTTCTCATGTTGAAGACTAGTGTTGATACCCTTATGCCCCTTCCATCTAAGGTGGATCAATTGCTGGCTCTAAAACCCGCCGTTGATAAACTGCGCAGCACAGTCGAATGACTACAAATGACCGTTGACTGTTTTAGCTTAAAGTACGATTCCGTGCTCGCTCTGGCAACGACAAGTTAGGAAGATGCGAAGGGTCTACAAGAGGAGCTTGACACAGTCAAGGCAACAATGGAACATAAAGTTGAAACAATTGAGCGACTAAAATAGAAGCTAACTGCCACGCATAGGTACTACAATCGCCGTTGCAATATGAAGCTACGTGGTCTTCCTTTGGTTCACGGTGATGATTTGATGCAAATCATGACCGATCTATCTAAAAAGATTAATGTTCCAACGCCTCTCTTCGGATATCCTGACAATTCATCGCCTCACAAAAACACCTGACTTAGTTCCAACTGTTCTGGTCAATTTTACCTCTATCAAACTAAAGAACTCTTGGATGACTGCACGTGGAAAGCTACGCAAGCTGCGCCAGTGTGAAAATCAACCGAACTTATTCTTCGGTGAGAACCTTACACCAACGAATGAAGAGTTCTTTTGGCTGGCATTCGTTCATCTCTTACACTTTCGGCACCCACGCCTAGCTATGGAGCTTTTTTGAAGTGAACCGAGTCTCCAACTAGAGGCGAAATATACAATTTATAGCCCTCGAGCGCATCGTGGTACCATGACGAATATTTCAAAATTAATCCTTCTTGAGAAAACAGGCCTCAAAATAGAGGATGGTTGGCAGATTTCACGCATTCGTTCATGTTTTGAAATTTGGGCACCCGCGCCTCACCACGGAACCCTTCGAGGACAGCCCAGTCCCAAACTAAAGGCGGAATATAAAGTTTGGAGCCCTCGACAACATCCTGGCACTATTGCAACTACTACAATATGAACCCTTTTTAAGAGAACTAGTCTCAAAAAGTGGATGCTTGGGCCGTTTTTCAGCATTCGTTCAGCTTTTAATATTCGGGCACGCACACCTCATTAGAAACTACTTGATGTCGGCCGGGAACTTAACCGGTGACGATATACAAAGTACAAGGCCCTAGACTACAAGCTGATGCAGTGGTGAATCTTCTAAAATTAGCCATCTTTGACTAAACTTGTCTTGAAGTGGTCATGGTTTGACCTTTTCAGGCATTCGTTCATCACTTCAAACTCGGATCACGCGCGCCGCATCCAGGAATTTTTTGAGATCGGCTGAGTTCTTAACTGGCGACGAAATACACAGTTTAGGGCTTTTGACTTCAAGGTGCTTCTATGGAAAATCCGCTAAAAAAAGCCATCTTTGAGAAAACTTGTCTCGAATTGGACATGGTTCCGCTGTTTTTAGGCATTCGTTTATTATTTCAAATCTGGGCACCCGCACTTTATATGGAAATGTTTTTAGATCGACATAATTTTCAACTAGCGACGAATATAAACTTTAAGGCCACCTGCTACAAGCCGGTGCTCTAAAACATATTGGGAATCAGTCCTCTTCGAGGAATGCGATATAAATTCGGATATTTTAATATGCTTTTCTCCCCTTATATTTTTTTTTCGCAGTTCGTGTGCAGTACAATTGGGATAATTATTTTTTGTAAACACTTAGTACCCGGCCAAGTATTACGTTTGACATTTGAATATTACATATATTTATATTATATATTATTTATGCTATTATTATAATAATATATTATTATATCATAATATTATCATATTATATTATATATAACGAACAATTTAAACATCTTCTCATAAATCGTTTATTAGAGCAGTGTTCCAATTCCTTACAATAAAAATCAATTCATAACAATAACATTGCATTAATGATGAGCGAGAATATTTTGAACACTTTTAATAATTATAGATTGTTCGTAGTACAAAAAAGACATTTTTGTTTGCTAGTGTATTGATATCAGTAGCAGAATACTGGAAATGGTGTCAACGTCTGAATGATGACGAATCCTAATTATTTGGCTTATTGGTCTGAGGAAGCCAAAATAATAGTTTTGAGAAAAAACAAAATGTACCCAGCGCATTATCGATTATTCTAGTTTACTGTCGCTGAGTGACAAATCTTGTGTTTTGTAGTATTCAAATTGTGCTTGTTTAAACCTAGCGGTTTCTCAAACATTTGATTGTGGTGCCTAAAACTACATTTTTCTTCTGACATGTTATTACAGATCTCAGACTCTACAGAATTCGACATAATATCCGTGGAGGCATTCTTTTTTTAATTTATACAATTTTAACGAGTTTCTTATACTCCATAATAAACTGTACACTTCGATGAACTTGGATACTATCCGAAGTGGCAATATATCCAAATGTTTAGTCCGACTGAGGAAGCTGCAGTTGAAACGCCATTATCTCAAAATTTCGGCACAAGAATGGAGTAGTAGCATGGCAAATAACGCAAAGCGTAACGTTCCAATGTTATGGCCATAGTTGTGTATTAACATACATGAGCTTCTGTGGAAGCGCTGCCGTAGTACGCTAACATATGGCGCAAGCATACGATGGCACACAGTTCTAAGGATACTGCATAAGCCAAACTATTTGAATTTGTTTGCCATGGTCGATATCTCTGTCGTCTGGACGTTCTCCGCCATACAAAGCCCTATGCTTAATAAACGGCTGATTCGCACTGAATGGCTGTGTAGACCACGGCGGCCACACTGCCACTTTAGGCCATACTCGTATGTAATTCATTAGAAATAACCAAAACTACTTCTCTGTTGATGTGATGTGTATTATAAAGCCATTAATTCTTGAATAACGAATTACTGACAATATCTCGTTAGATTTGTTTTGTTTTTTTATCAAAGGGAGAGATGGAAGTGAAGGCCGATATACGGTCCTCCAGACGGCGTTTGCTGACCAAGGGAATGCTAGTGAGGGAGAGAAAATAAATTTATGGAATACACAGAAGTCCAGAGCCTTCTTCCTGACTTGGTCGTACGCTCAGTCAGAGTGGGAGGCTTCGCCTGTTTCTACGTAAGTCGAGCCCATTGCTCCCGTACGGAAGCAATATGCTCGACTTCTCGGAAACCGAAGGGGCTGCTTCGATCACCAAAAAGTGGAAACCCAGATAACTGTCGCATGGGGATTATGAGGACCAGACGTAGGCCCGTTGCTTGATAAAATTTGGTAATTATAATTGCAATTACTTGTTCTAAAAATAATGAATTACCGTAAAAAATTATTCAACAAAGCCAAAAATCGAAAATATTCTTCGTTAAATTACTTGATAATTTTTGCGTTACTATAGAGAAACAGACAAAACTCACGCAATGTCTACTGCGCGCGTGAGGAGTGAAAGTTTGCCTCCAGTAAGTAAATAGTAGTTCAGATATGTTACTTTGTGCACGCCGTGCATGTATACAATCGACAACTTGCGTTTATTGTTTTCAGCGGAAACGTCTGCTGGTGTGAAGGCAGCACATGAAAATACCTAGCGCAAGCATGAAGATGCACTTAATTTTACTTTATGATATAGCTGGCATTTTATCGAGCTTAAAGATTTTGCAGATGTACCGAGCAACCTTGTCTGGCTTGTTAGGCCTACGGGCAACTATCCATGGACGGCTCTCCTAGGAGAACTCGACGTCCTCGGAGAGCCGTCCACGTCCAGACACAGACTCACCCCATTGAGTGCACAGACACGAAATATGCGCACCAACACAAAATCACAAGAAGGATCAAACAGATCAGCAACAACTCTGAGCGACAGACCGCCAGAACTGCAGGTTAAAATCGCAAAATTGCGCCTTTGCACGCCACGACTGGTCCCGATTTTCCAATGGGGGCAGTTTCGAGATCTACTCTACGTAGCGTTCCCTGGCGTCGTAGTATAGACCCCGTTCGCAGTCAGTGTCAGGTAACGCGACCGCGTTACGTCGACGTTACATTGAAGTACAAGCAGTCAAGGAATGAGGATACGGTCAAACATCCAACCGCCGACCGGTATAGGAAACGTCAGTTTCTAAATATTCTGATACAGTGGTCAGAAGATTGAGAACAAAACATTTGTTGATAATTACGGTTTGCGCCTTGTTTTCTTTTGTTTGTTCCAATGCCGATTAGTAGTATTTAAGAATATAACGGAGGCATCTCCAGTGGAAGGCGATCATCAATTGATATGTGGAGAAGGGATGTGATCGAAATTTACAATTCTGGTACAACCGAAAGTGTGAATTATTCGCGCATACTCCTTTCCAATGATTAACATCCTACAACACAAGGAGGAGATTATCATGAAACTATCTGGAGGACGCCAGGCGCTAGCGGGTGAGTAGGCACGGGAACGTCCTTAATTTTGTTCGTTTCCTCCAGGACAAAATACCTGATTCACATCGTGTGATTTTACTTGCTGCTTCGCAGTTGCGACGTCACTTTTATGGCAAGAAAAGGGTAGTGGAAAAAATGATTAACGTTACAACTGCGAAAACACAACCAAATATGCGGTGATGAATCGACGAATTTTGCCTTGAGGCACCTTACTCCTGGCGCGTGTCGCAAAAGCCGTGGTTATCCCGACACACGGAAAGCGAATGCCACCGAATATTTATTTAACTTTTTTTCCTGTTTACAATTACAAACGGCAAAAAATAATAAAACAATACTTGCGGTTATTTACATTCGATGGAACATTTTTTGCCCAGCACGAACTTCTGAGTCTGGCGCACTAACCACTACCAGAGCCGTATATTGCCACGAATGAAGGTGACGAGAGGACGAACAGTGAACTGAAAATAAAGGTTTTATCGGCGAACTTGTACCAAACAAAATAAAGAAAGAGCGCGTAGGCAGCAGAAAAGCGGGCGGCGATTTGGCGGCGTAACAGAAGCGAGAGCGAGACTGACTCGACAAGTTCGCGGGCTACTTCTTATCTTGTTTGCGTCAGAATCGCGAAAATTCGGCCGAGAAGGTTCGAGCATTGAGCGTTCGGGGTGACAATGAACAGGTACTTGCGAGAACAAGAAACTAGACCGAAACGATAAAAGTTAAGCCCAGAGGAAGAATAAAAGCACATTTTCCAGAATACCGTGACCGGGCGCTGCTTGCTCGGCCCTGCGCGTGGCATTATCCCCCCTTTAAAAGTGCATGGTCTTGATACAACGCGAAAGGAAAACAAATATGGCTAATAAAACATAATGGTGAGACAAAATGAACATGCAGCGTCACAATTCTAGCGCGCGTAGAACGGCTTAAGTCGAACTTCGTGGACCACTTCGGGTTGTGGCTGGCAGCGTCCTGATGGTCGGGCTTCGTCGGAAAGTACCGCGTAGTTCAAATCCCCAAGGCGGCGAAAGACCTTGTAAAGTCCAAACTAACGTTTTAACAGTTTCTCGCTGTGGCCGCGGTGGTGCCGTCGTCCGTCGGGTCGTGGGGCAGCATGGTGTCAAGCATCGTCGTCACCTTTCCGCCGTGCACCAGCTGAAAAGGTGTAATCCCAGTGGTTTCTTGAACCGCCGTGTTGTACGCAAACGTGACGCGGGGCGAAACCTTATCCCACGTCTTACCTTCCAAATTCACGCACATCCAGATCATGTCGGCGACGGTCTTGTTCAGTCGCTTCGTCAGCCCGTTGGTCTGCGGGTGGGATGCCGTGGTTTGGCGGTGGTCGGTGTGGCTCAGGCGGAGTATCTGTTGTGTCAGTTGCGCCATGAACAATGAGTCTCGGTCCATAATCAGGACTTGGAAAGCGCAGTGCCAGAGAACGATAGTCCCAACGAAGGACATTGCTGCTTTCACAGCGGTTCCCTACGGGAGTGCTTTTGTCTTGGCTTAGTGGGTGAGATAATCAGTTGCCACGAGTATCCAACGGTCTCCTTGCGTCGACGGCGGGAAAGGTCCAAGTAGGTCCTTTCCAATCTGCAGGAAAGGTGCAGTCGTGCGCTCGATCGGCTGCAGGAGGCTCGGCGGCTTCGTCGGCGGTTTCTTTAGTTGCTGGCACTCGTGGCACAATCGTTTCTTGAGGTGGACAGTTTTCCGGATCTTAAGCCAATAGTACTTCTCCCAGATCCTTGCGAGAGTCCTGATGTGGCGAAGGTGACCCGATGTCGGGTCGTCGGGGTCGGCTTAGAAGATCTCTTCTCGAAGACTACTAGGAATTACCAAGAGCCACGTCGAGTTGGTGTCTCCGAAGTTTTCTTTGTGAGAATACCTCTCCGGACGGCGAATGTTGGTAGGGCACGTGAAAGGTCTCGGGGAATCGTTCTTCCTCGTCCCTCTAAGGCCTGGTTCACACTTGCGAATCGGCGGGCGAATCTGCAAGAATTCGGCCGCCGGGCGTAGCGTCCACTGTGCATTGCCGCGGCCGATTCCGCTTCAGCGGCAGCGGATTACCTGTAAGTGTGATAAGTGATCGATCAGTGCGCGAAGTTCAAGATCGTCCCCTGGAGCGCTGCCATGCCGTTAACGCTCACTGCGCCAAGAAAGCGAACGTCATCGTCGTGGTCTTTGGCACAGCCGGTAGCTGACTCGACGGGGGCTCTGGACCGGCAGACGGCGTCGCTGTGTTTTCTGCCTGATTTGTTGACCACGGTCACGTCCTGTGCAAGTACCGACGGAATTAGTGATGGCCCAGACGACGGCCAGACATTCCTTCTCCGACATAAAGTAATTGCGTTCTGCGTTCGTCAACGTACGACTAGCGTATGCGATCACGCGCTGTGCACCCTCTTGTCGTCGAACCAGTACCGCTCCGAGTCCTGTATTGCCGGCGTCCCTGTGAACTGCCATTTCGGCTGATTGGTCGATGTGGCTGAGAATTGGTGGCGTCTGAAGTCGTCGATTTAGCTTGTCGAATGCCTGTTGTTCTTCTCCCCCATTCGATGTTTACGGCGTCTTTCGTGAGGTGCGTGAGCGGCACGGAAAGCTTTCCGAAATTCCGAACGAATCGCTGATAGTATGCGCAAAGCTCCAGGAATCGTCGGACGGCCTTCATGTCGGTGGACGGTGGAAATGCCGCCACAGCGCGAGTCTTCTCAAGGCAAGGACGAACACCTTTGTTGCTCACAACGTGGACTAGATACTTCTGTTCGCCGTAGGCGAACCAGCACTTCGCCGGCTTGTGGGCGAGTCCGGCGGTCCTGATTGCTTGAACAACGGCCCGAAGGCGTCACAAATGCTTGTGGAAGTTGGCCGAGAATACCACGACGTCGTCGTGGTAAGCGAGACAGCTCTGCCACTTGAGACATGCTAGGACGGTGTCCATGACTCCCTGGAAAATTGCTGGCGCCGTGCACAGTCCGAAGGGCATCACCCTGAACTCGTACAGTTCATCGGGTGTGACAAAGGCAGTCTTCTCTCGGCCCCGTTCGTCGACTTCGATCTGCCAGTATCCACTCTTCAAGTCCATCGACGAGAAGTATCCGGAGTGGCGCAGCCGGTCGAGTATGTCGCCGATGCGGGGGAGCGCATAAACGTCATTTCTTTGTCACCGCGTTGAGCCGCCGGTTGTCTACGCAAAATCGAAGCACTTTGTCCTTCGTTTTCACCTGTACGACTGAAGACGCCCACGGGCTGCTTGAAGGCTGAATGATTTCGTCGTTGAGCATCTCTGGTAGTTTTTCGTAAATCGTATCTCTTTCTTTTGGGAAGGCTCGATACGGTGGTCGATGCACAGGGAACGCATCGTCATTGGTAATGATCCGATGTTTCGCCTCTGTTGTTTGGTGTAGTTTAGACGTCGTTGAAAAGCAGTCGCTGTATTCGGCGATGAGGGCCCTGAGCTGTCGTCGCTCGGTGGCACTGAGCTTGGTGTCAACGTCGAGCTACGGTAGCGGTGTACTGTACAGCTGAAATGACGAAGGCTCGTTGGAGATTAGGGCGAGTTCGGTGGCATTCCAGTATTCTTCGACGTGGCCTACAGCGGCACCTTTCGTGAGGTGCCGCGCCTCGTGCTGAATGTTCGTAACAAGGACCACAGAACGTCCATCCTGCCGCTTCCTTACGCCCCTGGCGACACATATTCCTGTTCCGACACACAGTTGGACATTGCCTTTCAGAAGTACTTCCCCGCAGGCGACAGAATCGGTCCCGACGGGGACAAGAACACTCGACCGCGGCAGCAGGTTCATGTGGTCCGCAATGACTCGGACGGCTGCTGGCGTCCTTTTCGAACCTTCCGAAGGAAGACTGGCTTTCGCAGCGTCAACCTGTTTGCTCCAAGGTTGATCACGGCACCGTACTCACAGATGAAGTCTATGGCAAGGGTGACGTCTCTCGCACAGCTCTGAATGACGAAGAACTTGACTGGACAGGTCTCCCCGTGAATTTCGACGCTAGCAGTGCATCTCCCAACAGGCGGGATGAAAGGTCCTCCAGCGATGCGTATTTGTGGGCTGTCCCAGGGCATCCTTACTTTCAGAAGTTGGCGAGAGAGCTTCCCACTCAAAACTGAGTAATCTACACCGGTGCCCACGAGTTTCGACGCGTCGTGGCCGTCGATGACAGCGTTGAGGTTGTTGGGCACCGTTGCAGAATCGTTGCTCCGATGCTTGTCGTCACTAAAGTGGTGGCCCTCTGACGTTCTTGGAGGATGTTTACGACGGTCGTATTCGGCAACGCCACCTCCAGGTGATGCCACGTTTAGTTTCTCCGACAAGGGGAGACAGGCTCTCTCGGCGGGGCCTATGAAGCGGCGATGCCGGACGTCCTGGTGACGGCGAACGGGATCCCAGGGATGAAGAGAATGCTGGTGACGGCGGGCGATGCAGGGACTCCTCGATGTCCCGCGTTCGGTGCGAACCAGCTAAGCCCACGCTGCCGGTAGGGGCATCGCCGGAACCCGTGGTTGGCTTCCCCGCAGTGGTAGCACAGCGGGTGTCGGTCAGCCGTGCGCCACACATCCGTCTTCCTTTGCGCCGGGGGTTCAGCCCGGACGTATAGAGCTTGTTCGTCAGTGCGCCGAGCGTAATGCGGCGTAGGCGCTTCCCGTCAAGGGGGCGCCGGGTGCTGGTACTTTCGTGTTTCTGGTGGCGATCGTCGAGCCATGGCGGCGTAGCGCAGGGTCGGTTGCTCCAGCGGAGTAGGGTTGACAGGAGCCCGGGGTTAGATGGCTCTCTGAAGCTCTTCCCGAAAAACTTCGACGATGGACTCGATGCCGGGGGTCAGCAGCAAGCAGCAGCTTCTTGAGTTCTTCGCGAACGACGCCGCGGATAATCTCGCGAAGCTCGTCAACGCTGGTGCTGAGCTCGGAGCGGACCGATGCCAGATTTGAGACGTCGTTGAGCCGATTATAGCAGCGAGCTCGGGCCGCTAGTGCCCACTCAATGTTTGTTGCTTCAGCAACAAATTCTTCAATCGGTCGTCGGGGGGTTGCAAATAATTCCGCCTAAGATTTCGCATTTCACGCCTTTCATAAGAAAGCGCAACTTTTTATCGTCGATGGCTTGCGGGTCGGCACGTGCATTTAGGCGTAGCTCATCTTCAACGAAGCTGGTTACGCTCTCGTTGGGGGCCTGAATTTGTATCTGAAGCAGATCTTCCGTACGCTGCCGTCGGTGTTGGCTTGTAAAAGTCCGCTTCAAATCGGCCGCGCAGATGTTCCATGACGTGAGCGAAGCCGCGTGGTTCTCGAACCAGTGCATCGCAGTACCCTCCAGCGAAAGGCAGAGGTCATCCAGGTACTGCTGGGCAGTTCATCCGTTGTGGCGTGCCACGCACTCATAGTGTTGGGTCCAGTCCTCAACGTCCTCTGGACCTCGCCGTGAAAGGGCGGTGCCATACAGGGGACGACGGTCATGTAAGTGACGGGGCAGGCAGCGGCGGGAGTCTCAGTTTGCAGGGCCCGGGAGGTAATATTTGGCTCCTCCGAATTCTTTGTCTGGAGGTCCGGTAGACGTCCGAATTCCGGGGATTGATCCTTAATGTGGCGGCTTCCTGGGGTCTCGGTTGTCTCCACGGACGGATGTTTTGAGCCGGGGACTGGGCTTGCGCTGGGAGGCCTCGGACGGATACAATTCATGGGCTGCGGTACCCCGTACCTCCACCAGAAATGTCACAAATGAAGGGGACGAGAGGACGACCAGTGAACTGAAAAAAAAGGTTTAATCGGCGAACTTGGGCGAAACAAATTAAAAAACGAGCGTCAAGGTAGCAGAAAAGCGGGTGGCGAATTGTCAGCAACAGGAAGCGAGAGCGAGATAGACTGGACAAGGTCGCAGGCCTCTTCTTATCTATTTTGAGTTGGCATCGCGAAAATTCAGCCGAGAATGTTTGAGCATCGAGGGTTAGGGGTGGCAATGAACAGGCACTTTCGATAACGAGAAACTGGTACGAAATGATAAAAGTTACGCCCCGAGTAAGAATGAACGCGAATCTTCTAAAGTACCGTGACCGGGCGCTGCTTGCTCGGCCCTGCACGCGGCAATATAGAGAGAGTTTGGTCAATGGAGGAGCAAGCAGGGCCAGGACGTGCACCAGACGCAGAATTAGGGCTGGACTTGCTCTCTTGGCAACCAGAGACCGAAAAAATCCCTTAGTGGTGGTAGCCAGAAACAGTTTTAATAAGCGCGTAAGAATTAAATGTAACAACTCTTCATGGTTGAAAATATGGTTACGTGATGTTTCAATAATTATCACGCAAAAATATGTAATAATTGAATGTGCCGCTCGAACACTGTTTTGCTCGGACGGATTCTGACCACTCGGACGGCAGATTCTCGGCCCTCGGTGCCTGGCGCGCGGATTGCGTCGACCATTCTGCTAGATTTTTATTTTGCATGGCCGTGATCAAAAATTCACGTGCACCATATTTTCAGTCACGGAGAGTTACCCCGCCCTATAGGAATGACCATCAAGAAAAACCCTGATGGTCGATCAGGCTGATGGTCAGTCGTATTTTGGGACATTGATTGTTTGATGGCCTGATGGTGTGATGGTTTTGATGGCTTGATTGTGTGATGGTTTGATGGTCTGTCGTATTTTGGGACATTCATGGTTTGATGGTGTGATGGTATGTCGTATTTCGGGACATCTGATGGCCTAATGGTTTGATAGTCTGTTGGTCGGTATAAATTTCTAATCACATACAACTACCGGCAGGAAACAAAAACTCCATTGCAGTCTAGTGGGAACTTTATTTTGTGCCGGATACATTTCAAAAAGGAACATCCGAAGCGTTACGGTACCTTCCTAAACCCCCGTTAAAACCTGAAAGCAAAGTTTGTATTTTGGTTATGTCATGTGATTATTTCTATTTAGAAATGATTGATTATTGAATTCTTAAACCGAAAAATCGAAACGGAAAGAAAATGACCTTAATATACTCACTGCTTTCGAGACTCCATTACCGCAGCAACTTCATCGGTGTCCGTTGAGTGGCTATCTACACTCTGTGCCCATACGACCATGCTGGGCATGACGACATCGTGCGACAGCGTGCAATGCACCAAGCCTCGTCGTCCTGAGAATGCAGTAAGCCTCGTATTACCACATTTGCGTGCTTTGTCAACGTTTTTCCTCGCGAACATTTAGTTCACAGTGCGCGTACACCTCGTAAATGAATTTCCTATCAAGCAAAGTACGTTTTTCGGCACATTCTCTGCCATTTAGATCGTGACCATGATAAACTTGTCATACAAAGCGGATCAACAGATTGTCTCACCAACAGACAATAAAACAATTTAAAGCAAAACTATGGTTGCAAAAACATACGTGAGTTTATGAGAAGGTGACTTCGTTACCTTTCGAGTATCCTAGGACAATTGTTGAGGCGGATTATTACGGATTGAACACCCTGTAATCAAGCCACGCCACTCTCAGCTTTCCACACCAAACGTAATTCACGGATGCGCGATGACGTGACATCATTGGCACCTTCTCTCGGCCACAGCTGGAACCTCCCGAATATAGTCAGGTTCTTTTCACCACCAAAATATGTCATGAAAAGCACCATCAGTCTTTTTGCGTTCTGATGGTCTATTGAGATATCCTGATGGTCTCACCCAGGCAACTTCAAAACGTTTCGATTGTCCGTCAGTCACCACAAGAACCGTTTTGGCATTCTTTGAGCTACAAACAGAAGCCTTTAATGGTCCATCAGCCACCCTCAGTGAATGTTTGATGGTCTGTCAGGCACCATCAAATAAGACTCTCGGACCATCGAAAAAGTCTGATTGGCCATCAAGTAGGTTTGTTGGGCCATCAGACAAGGTATGCTGAACCATCAAGGTGTAATGGTCCGTCAAGAATGTGTGATGGGCCGCCAAGAACGCGTGATGGTCCATTAAAAAGTCTGATGAGCCATCAAAAAGGTCTGATGGGCCATCAAAAAGTTATGACCATCAAAATTCTATGGTCTTTCCGATCGGAAGCTCTTATTAATTTTGTTTCTCGCAATCACCACCAGGGTACAATTCGCGACTTCTGGCTGGCCACATTCGAATTTGTGAAGACGCTCTGGAACCCGCCAAGCCCGATGTCGACCAATGGCGCTTCCTCATTTGCTTCCTATACTTCCCAATGTATGGCCAAACTCTCCCTGTATATGGCTCAGACCGCTACGCCACCGCACGAGACGGTGTTTCGTTTTTAAAAACATGATACAATAAGCGTTCGAACCTCTAGTTCCGAATTGCATTTAAAGAGCTACTCCGCTCCATTTTTGATTTTGAAAAAAAACAATGCAGTCCTCTTCAGTATCGCCTAGGAAGGCCACACGTCAAATATTACCACCTAGTTCTGTCTAAATGGTTCTTAAACAGTGCGGCAAACTTTGCAACTCGCCAAGTTACCCAAATTGGCTGCCTCGAGCGGGTGAATTGAAGCGCAATTAACAGCGCGGTCAAGGCTATGGCGTGGGCGTAGCCAAAATTGAGCTAAACGTCATCACCATTACCCTTTTTAGCTTGTTTTTACTTTTCCGGGAAAGCGTAACGAGTGACTTCTGTAATGTTTCCTCTCGGCGCTCAGCGCTGTCCACGGGACTGGTGCAACGCGCCTGCGCAGCGCGCGTCTTGGGAGCCGTCGGGCCCTCCACCCGTTACCGCTGTCTCCCCCGTGAGAACCACCGTCGTCGTCTCACCGTTTGTGAGTATTGTCTTTCGGAGTTTTGTTCACACTACGGACACTACGTGCGCAGACTTCTGCCGCACTTGTGCAGACGTAGTCGAATCTCGTACACGCGAAAACATTTTGAAGAGTGCGGTGCAGTCGACACTTCCGCCTGGCACACGTCCACGCCAATCCCGCCCGTCATTGCGTAGAGGATCACGTGACATCTCGTACCATGTGATATCCATGTTCTTTGCGGCCCGATGACAATGTCGGCAGACGGAGCAAAAGCTTCAGTTTCGATTTCTGGTCTTGTATAAAGTTCGATTTATCAATATATATCTTCTTTTCTTTTTGCGAAGCTAATTACGTAGCGTCTTTTATTCGTGATTTTTTGTGTGAGATCACTCATTATCCCGGAGACCTTCAGAATAGACCATCTGCTATATTACCCAAGCATCAGGGAGAATGCAGGGATTATGTTCTACGCGCCACACGCGCACGCCTTCCCCGTATAAAAAGATTCGAAGTAAATAACCAAAATAAAGCGTTGACGAACGCGCGTGCAAGATGCCACTTGTTTTAGGTATCTGCTTTAGAAAAGTTACTACTGCTGAGGCCAGCACCTGCGGCGCGTGGAACACCAATCCCTGCATTCTCCTTGATGCTTGGTTAATATAGCAATAGGTCTATTGAGCGGCGTTGCCTTTTAAGTATCCTTGAAACTTCTAATAAGAAGTTCATATTTTTGCGATTTTTCGCAGATTTGTTTTTATATACTGGCTTTACTCCTATATCAGTTGCGTAACGCAGCTTTACCCTTTTATTAATCACGGCGCTTTGGATACGAAAATCAATCCGTATCTGATCTAAGACCCGAGTTGAAGGCAGTGGTCAATCCAATTCAAGCATCCTTCATGCTAGTTCATGCCCTTTTGTCCGTTTTCAATTATTTTCGATATATGAAGCTCGGCTTGATCTCAAATGAGCCAAAAAAGGGGATGGTGACCGCAAGTGGCCTGCTACTACGCGAACAAAACTGAATCTTCCTGAAACTGCCCTATCCGCTGCGGTCAAAGTAAGTAATAATTTTGCTTTGTTTCTTATTTTGAGCTCAAAAAGATGCCAGTAGATAGTTTGCGAACACCGCTTTCACGTAGTCCTAATCCGTTTATATTCTGCATTTGGTTTTCATTTTGATGAGCATTGCACTGACGCGGTTATCATTCGCAGAACTCAGCAGAGCGCAGACGCGCTTGCTACTGCGGACAGGGCAGCTATGCCGTGCCCGCGTAGCCGTTGTTGCCTTCTTCTGTAATTGTTTTCTGATACTTGTATTTACTACATGATTGCATGCCGTCATTATCGGGCACTAACTTCTGCACTTCAGTTTATAATTCGTTCTTGACTATACACTGTTGCAGGAGGAGCCGGTCCTGCTTTTCTTAAACAGCGACGCGGTATATTTTCATTCTTCGCGTACTGGGCTGCGAGGTGACTACAGGAGGCAGGGAGTCAGCGTAAGCATTAGGCACATTGAATATGTAGATGAAAGAGAGCACAATGGTTGAGAGGTCAACTGCAATGACAGTGAAAGTTTGCTTGATGATAGTGCCGGGAAATTTGCATTAAGTATTGTGCAAGGTGTATTTATGATCGCCTATTTATTCTCTTAAAGAAGGCGGCAATTATAGCCAGCGTAAGGAGTCAGTTTGTATGTTTATCGAAAGCATCGTGCTCTGCAATCGCAAAAAACAACAAAAAAACAATTCGAATATATGGAAGAATTATTTTTCTTTTTGCTGTATAAACATTCGCTCGATCGGTTTATATATTAATTTAAATGAACTATGGGTTGTGCTTGGTTCCGTGTCCGCGGGCACTCCAGCGCTTTATGGTGTGTTCACACTGCGGACATGTCTCCGGACAAGTTCCTACGAAATCGGTGACGTCACCTTTTTTGCGGTTCAAAGTCCGCCATGTTTCAGGCGAAAAGACGATAAAAAAATTTGAAGAGCTGGTCCGCGGACCAGAGGAACGTATCCGGGGACGAGTCCGCGGACCTGATGAATGTTGTGTATCACGTGGGCAAATTAAAGCCCCTCGATGTGCTTGCGTTTGTCTTGCAAGTAGCGTCAAATGCTCCAGTGCACGAGGCACGTGTCTCGGAGCGATCCCTTTGGAATCAAATGGTGGCACAGAACTAAAATGAGCGCCTTAAAAGCGAATGGCGGCGGAGTACCCGCTCGTGGCACGTGTCTTCCGCATTTCCACAAGAATGGTTGACGGTACTTGAAAGCGTGATTTTTACCAAGGGACTTTAGGGCAAACATCATGAAAACGGTCCGCGGACCTGTCGTACCACGAGTTATCAAGATTTTAAACCCGTTCAATTGTCCCTTTTTCCTGGTCCGGCGAGGTCCGTGTCAGGTCCGCCAACTTGGCTAACTCGGATGGAACCAATAGCGCAAAACTGCTCCTGCGACAACTGGATGCATAAAGGCTGAACTCCATAGCAACGAATATGCTGCGAATAACCGACGAATTTTGCCCGGCGGCTTTTGCTCTGCGCGTGGAATCAACACAGTAGCTGCTACGTCGCGCGCAAAGCGAGCGTGACGTCGGGCGGCGTTCGCCAGTTATTCGTCACATAATTCGTTCCATGGAGTTCAGCCTTAAGTCGTTTTCTTTCTTTTTTTTTCTTTCTTTTTCTACGTATCGCTTTCATCGTTTGTTTTTATATGGCTACCCTAGTTACACGAGCGCTGTACACTTTTATTGGGCCAAGGACAGTTGACTCAATCGCGATCGCCGGAAATTCATGGTGGCGCCAACAGTCATTGAGCAGCTGACGATCACTGAGTTGAAGTAAGAGCTGGCCTACTTCAGTTAACTGGTTGGGGTTCGCCCCAATAGAGCTACAGATGGCGGCATCCGCCGCATTGCCGCCGATGGCCATGTGCCAGCGAATCACTTGCTATTGCGGAAGATATGGGGAGGTATCTCAGAAAGTATCGTTGCAGCAAATATTGCCACGGCAGGCATCATTCGGGGCAAGCGCTACCGCAAGAACGATCACGGCACGTCGTGGAAGCATGCACGCTCGGCGAGTGTGCCCATTCCGATGTCGGTGCCGATAAGACTTCAGTTATGTCTATCCTGCTTAAGTTCGTGTTAAACGTTCTGATTATAGTTTCTTCAGTCTAAAAACTAAATTAAGTTTATTGTATTCTGTGTTAATCGTTCATATTAAATAAGAAAGTGTGCATAATTTAATTTTCATCACTTAAAGGACACGTTCATAAAAATTTTTTTTAAACAGCCTGGATGTAAAAAGGAAGTCATAAAACGAATATACAACGAACAGAAAATTTGTTTATAGCTATTTGAACGGTGCAAAACGAATATGTGGTTGGCGCTCTCGGCGCTCCGCGCAAAAAGGGCCGCTAATTATCACGTGACCAGTCGCTATTTATCAAGTGGTGCTTGCGCTCTTTCGGAATCTTTCTATTATCTCTTGAAGTTATTAATTAGTCTTCGTTTGAAGTGCAAACAAAAAGCGAAACTTCATAAGTACCTCTTAAAGCCCCAAGAAATCTCCTCAAAGAATGCAAGCCCCACGTGACAGACACTTTGCGCCGGTCAGAAATTGACGGCGGCGGCGCGCCAAAGTGTTCCTTTCTAGAGGCCTTCATACATACGCGCGCTTTTGCTTGAGTGGTGACATCCAGCGGATTTCGTGATCACGCCCAATGGCGGTATTCTTTGTGCATTTGAGTGCTGCAGATAGATCGCATTAAGCTCCTACGAGCTCAGAGCCCCAGAATGGCGGACGGAATTAGTCGTCCCCCGGTCGCCAGACTACGCGCTGCGCTTTCCAGGCTGTCAAAGATCTCCGTCGTAAAGGCCAAACCGACACAGCATACGAACGCGCATCCGGTAGCATCTGTTGCTAGATTGCCTTCAGACACAAGCGTGCTATTGCTTGAGGGTGACAGTGCGTCGTGCCAATCTTTCCGCATCAATCGTTTGATGCTACGTATTACAGCAAGTGCGCTCTATCCGATGACACTCAGCTCGAGCGCGTAGCTTTGGCTAATGCAGAGACGCCACTTTACCGCCGAAGTCACGCACCGAGTGCGCCAGAGCGTCACGCGCTGGCACATTCAGGGCAGCAATGGATGTCTTCACCCTGGAGACACAGACATGTAGGCACTATTCCTATCTAAAGCACCTTCGTGTTCTAAAAGTAGCGCAAGGTGCGTCGATGCACGAGCACGTGCGACGTCGGCCCTTGGGAAAATCTTGGCAGCACAGCGCTGCACTGAGCTAAATTTCAGACGCCATGTTCTTCCCAGAAGCGGCGTGCGGCACGTGTCTCGAGAATTTCCACAGCAATCATAAACGTTGCATTGGGAAATATAAAGCACTAAAGATGGAGTCAGAAACGCATTTAGCAGCTGGCTTGGTGGAATATCTGACGGAAAGAACTTATGATAGTTAATAAACATGGTAATACCTCATGAATTTCTTAATTATTTATGCTTCGTTTCACCTTATGTTGAACCGCAGCGAAGGCTAGAAGCACGAGCTCATAGCGTTAGCAGCTGCCCTTAATGCACGAGGCTTGTGCCGCCGAGATGTGACCGAGAGCCAGGAGCTCGCGCTTGTAGCCTTTCCTGTGGCACATCGTGCAAGGTGGAAACAAAGTGCTATGACAGCTGAGCGATCGAAAGCGTCGCTCGTGGTCGACCCCCGACAGAGCCGTTTATGCTGAGAGTTTGGCCAACTGGGCGGAGCTTGTTGGCCGCTAAATCTTACAGCCGGATTCGCGGTAGCACAATATGGCGTTACTTCTTTGTCTTGTTCATTTCTGAGAAATCTCGTACGAGTTCCTATGAGTCAGAGCCACAATATGGCGGACGGAAGTAGTCATCCCCGGTTGTCAGACTACGCTGCTGTGGTTGCCAGGCTGTCAGAATCTCCGGTTAAGATGGCCGAACTCTCAGCATAGCCTTCCGCCCTGCCGCAATAGACCATTTGCTATATTCCCCAGGCATCAAGGAGAATGCAGGGATTGGTGTTCCACGCCACACGCACACGCCTTCACCATATAGAAGATTCAGTAAATAGCGCAAAATAAAGTGTTGACGAACGCGCGTGCAAGATAGCACTTTGCTTTAGGTATTTGCTTTGGAAAATTTCACTCACACCCGCTGAAGCGCGTGCACGTGCTGGCGCGTGGAACACCAATCCCTGCATTCTCCTTGATGCTTGGGTAATATAGCAAGTAGGTCTATTCCTGGCCGAATGCTGACCTATGACGTCAGGAAAGGATGTCTCATCGTGCGGCAATAACGAGGCACTGCAAGGCTGCAACTCCTTGGGACGAATATGCTGCGTAACCGACGAATTTTGCCCGGCAGCTTTTGCACGGCGCGTGGAATCAACACAGTGGCTGCTATGTCGCGCGCAAAGCAGGCGTGCCGTCGGGCGGCGTGTCGCCAGATTATTCGTCGCATAATTCGTTCCCATGGAGTTCAGCCTTAAGAACTATCAATTTTGACGGTGTTTGCAGTGTTGCTTTGAAAGCGCTATGATTTGCAGGCTTCCACCATGCCCATTACAAACACCATCGAACTTGTTGTTCACAAGGTAATGACGTCACGAAAGGTAACCCAACGAGGGCGCCACCGAAACATCTCGCCGCTAATGACGGAAACACCAGCTGAACCATTCAACCATACAAAAGTGAGAGAATGAGAGAGACGCATTCAACCGCTGGACTACCAACTGCATGTAATAAAACACTTCATCTTCATCAACAGGCTAGGATCATTCTAAACCTAGCTCGCCTCACTACTTCCTTCTTTTCCTCATTTTTAAACTTGGGCATCCTACTCGTCTGTCTACTTGTGGGCGGTACCTCCACCTCGCAAGAACGCCCTCTCTTCTCTGGTTAAAGTCACAGATGGTAAACGGTGACTTTAAAAGCCACAGTTCCCCGTTTTATTCACACACACACACACACACACACACACACACACACACACACACACACACACACACACACACACACACACGCACACGACACACGCACACGCACGCACACGCACGCACACACGCACACACACACACACACACACACACACACACACACACACACACACACACACACACACACACACACACAAAAAAAAAGACGGTGAACCAACGTTACTAAAACACTCAGTTGGGAAACTCACCCCTAAAACCTGGGCCTCTAGCGTCCACCGAGACCGAGCTAAATACGATAACAGCGCCACCCCTTAGCGACGAGTTGAAACATGAAACTTGCTTTACGTAGCTACTGAGAGATGGCCCTGCGAGATGGCGCCACCGGCCCTTGTCCGACTTGACGTGCAGCCGTGCAGTTCCCGGAGTGGACGCTACGGGAAAAATGGCGGCGTTGCGGTCGCCATTAGCTCGGTTCTCGAGTACGGATCGCAGCCAGTTTTTTAAAGCAGGCTCTATGGCAGTTTCCCAACTGAGGGGTTCTAGAAACGTTGCGGTGAACTAACACACATGTCCCCTTTCTCTTCTATGTGTAAAGCTTCTAACACCTCACGTGCAAACCGGTTTCGATGGTGCCCCATGATGGTAACTTTGTCTAAGTTTGCCTTGCACTTGCAGTCACGGCAATGCAGGGCTGAACTAAGGGCACGGTGACTAACGCACATGCGGACGAAATGACCCTTCCACACAGCAAAAGAAGACAAGAAGTCCGTTTGTGGTTGTCCCATATATTCATGGGACTATACATAGGTTAAAAAGATGGCAAGTCGGCACGAGGTACAAGTGCTGTGTTCGGCGCCAAATAAGGCCTATTCGTTGTGCCACAAGGTCAATCAGGGCCAAACCAGACACAGCAAGGGGTGTGGCACCACTAACAGGTCCGTTTATGCCCAGTGCGACAAGGAGGTTATATACCACATACCCCTGACATGCGGCCGCTGTTACATCGGACAGGCCGGGTGGTGTATAGACGATAGGACTCGGAAACAAACCAATAGTTCAAAGAACTTGAAAGCAGCAGGTTTGCACGTGAGGAGTTAGAAGCTCACGGCAAGTGCAAGTTTGCCTTGCACTTGCCGTGACTGCAAGTGCAAGGCAAGCTTAGACAAAGTTACCATCATGAGGCACCACCGAAACCGGTTGCACTTGAGCAGTTAGAAGCTTTAAACACAGAAGAGAAGGGGAAGTGTGTGTTAGTTCACCGTCTGTGACTTTAACCAGAGAAGAGAGGGCGTTCTTGCGAGGTGGAGGTACCACCGACAAGTAGACAGACGAGCAGGATGCCCTAGTTTTAAAAATGAACAAAAACAAGGAAGAATTGAGGCGTAGTTTGGGAACGTAGTTTGAGTACTTATTAGTTGTTTCTTTATCAATAAAATGCGTGGAGACAATATTGCTCCATTTTCTATTACCACGTTATTACGTGGGGCGGGGGCGGAGGAGGGGGCGGGGGGTCGGGTTCCTGGCGGCGATGTTCAGTATATGTGTCGTCGCTAATCACAGTCAGCATTAAACCTGCGAGTTTATCTGTCCTCCTTGGTGCAATAAATTGCTAATCAGGTTGTCGACATGCTTTTCCACGGCGTCTCAATGCTGTAACGTTTCGGCCGGGATGGCCGGAGTGACGACACCTTCGTTGTGGCAGGCGACTTTATTTCGGTCCCATCTCAAGCAAAAAGCGCTCCCACGGCCGGTGCAGAGGCATTTTATCGAGTTCGCACAGAAAACTGGGCATGCGCCCCGTCGCGCTTATCATGCCGATAAGATACGTTACAACTTCTACCCCCTTCGAGGGCAGAGCCTCGGAATAATGGCAACCAAGAAACAGTTCTCGCAATGACTGCGGTGTCCCAGGTTAGAAGCGTTCATGAAGGGTGCTGCACGAGCCGTCAGCTGCACACTTCAGCACAGGCGACTCCTGGAACCTTGACCCACTTGTCCAGGGCAGGCGGCAAAGCCTCGAAGCCAAGGGACTTTTCTCCAGGGAAGGTTGTCGGAAGAACCGCAAGGTGCAGAAGCTGTAGACGACTTGAGCCCAGTTGCTCCTTCTGACATTGGTCCACTGGTCCAGGGCAGTCTTCCGTAAAAGTCCAAGCCAAGGGACAGCAGTTCAGGGAGGATGACAGTAGAGCCACCGGGCGCTCCTGAAGCCGAGGTCGTCGACTGCGAGTAAGCTAGACAGTTGAACGAACGACAACCAGAGAACCCGGGCGACGGCCAGGAGATGCCAAATCGAGATTCCAAGTTGTCGAGTGAAAAACACTACACCAACCATAATACCGCACTGCCACATTTTTATTTAGTTTCCCGACTTGGGATTACCCCGCCCTGAAGGTGTGTTAGTTTACCCCCAAAAAAGTGTTTCTTATTTACAAGATTAAAAGTCAAGTGACAAACTTATTTACAGAGGAAGAAAATAAATGAAATGTATTCAGACCGCTCTGCTCAAACTGTCAGCGTTTGAGTGGAGCTTTCCTTTCTTATGTTTCACTTGAAAAGAATAGGATTGTAATGTCAGGCTCCAACGCAAGAGTCTACCATTTTTGGGAGCCATCTGACTCAGCCAAGTTAGTGGTTTATGATCGGTGACAAAAACAAATTCTGCACCGTAAAGGTAACATTTCAGCTTCTCTACAGCCCAGACCATACAGGCACATTCTTTCTCTACCGTGCTGTATGTCTGTTCCCGTGTCGTCAGTTTCCGGCTAGCGAACAGAATTGGGTGTTCGTCCCCCTTGCTATCAATTTGGCTCAGCACGACGCCCAACCCCTTTTCACTCGCATCGCACTGTACCAAGAAAGGTCTCGAAAAGTCGGGACTGGCCAGCACAGGAGGGCTAATTAACGCCTCTTTCAATTTCTCAAAGGCTTGGCGCCGTATCTCGTCCCATACAATCCTGACCGGCTCTTTCTTTTTGAGGGCATCTGTTAACGGACTAGCTAACTCGGAAAACTGAGGGATGTACTGCTGATAGTAATTTACTAAACCAATGAAAGACATTAAGTCTTTCTTTGTGTCCGGTAAAGGAAACTCACGGATAGCCAAGAGTTTCAGCTCTTGCGGACGCCTCTTTCCTTGACCAACCACGTGGCCTAAGTAGCTCACCTCGGAACGCGCCAACTTGCACTTGCTCGCCTTCACTGTCAAACCCGCGCTTCGCAATCGAGATAAGACGTCGCGCAAATGCTGTTCATGCTCTTCCCAAGTGTTTGAAAAAACCGCAATGTCATCAAGGTACGGTAACGCGAACGTTTCTGCCCCCGAAAGCACCTTGTTCATAAGATGGGACAAAACGAACGGAGCGTTTTTTAAACCGAAGCTAAGCACAAGCGGCCTGTATGTTCCGAACGGGGTTACAAACGCAGCGATGTCGCTAGCCCTGTTTGTTAGCGGAACCTGCCAATAGCCGCGGACAAGGTCAAAAGTAGAAATGTACTTTGCCGAGCTGACTTTCTCGATGCAGGCTTCCATGTTCGGAATAGGGAACACCTTAGTGACCGTTACGGAATTTAGCTTTCTGTAGTCAACACACGGTCTAGGATCCTTCCCCGGGCACTCCACAAGAATCATAGGCGAGGCGTAGTCAGGCTCACACGGCTCAATAAGTCCAAGATCTAGCATTTGCTTGACTGCCTCCCTCATGAGACGTTCCTGTCGAGGCGAGAAACGATACGGCTTACCCGTGGCCGGCAACTCTGAACAGAGTTCTGTATCGTAGGTGATCAAATCAGTCCTACCAGGCTTAGTAGAAAATACATCTGAGTAATCAAAGATAATTTTCTCGAGGTCGACAAATTGCTGTTTCGTTATTTGCGCCTGACTAACCGTAATATCCAAGATTTCTTTTACCGTGAAATCATCACGCAAAGTCACCGGAACGGGAACTTTTGGCGCAACTTCTTCGGGTGCGTTTAGAAGGATGTTCGCGACATGCACTCGTTCGATGTAAGGTTTCATCAGGTTGCAATGGAAGATCCGCACTTCTTTACGGCGACCCGGTAGTCGAACCACGTAGTTAGTGTCTGACAATTTTTGTTCTACCGTAGCGGGTCCTTCCCATTGAAGTTCCAATTTATTTGCTTTCGCAGAACGTAAAAGCAAAACCTTGTCGCCCTCATCGAACGAACGCATGCGACTGTTTTTGTCGTAGTACTTCTTAGCCCGTGCTTGCGCCTCCATCATGTTAGCCTTCACTAATTCTTGCGTGTTGTAGAGGCGGTTCAGGAGCGTTAGAATGTACTCTACCACCGTGGGATTTTCGGAGTCCCCTCCCACCTCTCTCTGAGTAGGCGCAACGGTGAACGCAATGCACGGCCGTACACCAATTCCGCCGGCGAAAACCCGGTTGATTCGTGAACGACGGAACGAAGGGCGAACAGCATTGCAGGCACTGCCGCATCCCACTCTTTTCCATGCTCGTGGCATAAGGCCCGCAGAATTCGCTTCATAACAGAGTGCACACGTTCCACGCTGTTACTCTGAGGGTGGCTGACGGAACTGTGGCTAATTTTTATGCCACATTTTTCAAAAAAGCCAGAGGTTAGTGCACTCGTGAAAACGCTTCCCAAGTCGCACTGAATTTCACTGGGAAAACCAACCCTCGAGAAAACAGTGAGTAACGCATCCACGACTTCCGTAGAAGTCTGCTCTCGTAGTGGCACCGCCTCCGGGAACTTACTTGCTGGACAAAGAAATGTGAGCAAGTATCGGTAGCCTGATTTGGTTACCGGAAGAGGTCCCACTACATCAATTACTTGCCTTTTGAAAGGCTCAGTGACAATAGGAACACAGGTTAAAGGAGCCTTGACCTTCTCGTTTGGTCGTCCAGTTCGCTGACAAACATCGCACGAACGGACGAACTGCTCAGCTTCTTTGAAGCATCCGGGCCAATAGTACTCAGCTAAAAGCCGCGCTTTAGTTTTCTTGATTCCTAGGTGACAGGACCAGCCTTTAGCGTGAGCAAGTTCCAAGAGTTGAGCCCTGTACTTAGCTGGGACGACAAGCTGGTCGTACTCTCGCCCACCCTTGGCAGTGTAACTGCGATAGAGGACCCCCTTGTTAAGAAAGAACGACACTTTCTTTGATGATGACATTGAAATCCTCTTTCTGCATTCTTCCAGCGAGTCATCCGCAGCTTGCTCCGCTATCAAGGTTAATGTGTCCACCTTTGACAGCTCTTCAAAATTAACGCTTGCTGGGGAAACAAGACTAGGTTCGGCGATCACAGGTTCGCCTTCGACTTCGGCCAGTACTGGAGGGTTTTCAGGCTCTGGAACGGCTGACGTGTTATCCCTCGTCATTGAGCGGGTCACTACAAGTACGGGATATCATAGCTAACTCTTTTCCAGAGTCACTCAAACTCTTTGCCGTTTTGTTAGAAAGAATGTAAGGGCACGTAGGAAGTACGCCATCAGAAACTGCGGCGGTCGTTTCTATTTCCCCAACCGGACCCTTCACCTTGACTTTGGCAACTGGAAGACTGGTAGCCTCACTCTCAGGTGCCTGGCGAATCCAAACGCATTCGCCCGTTAAGTCGCTTGGCTCGACCAGTGAGGAATGAACTAGATCGTGAGTGGCACCCGTGTCCCGCAAAACTTTACAGGACTGGCCGTTCACCATCATGTCATACAGATAGGGTTTTAGAAGCTCGTCTTCTGCTCCCAGTGCTAAATTCATTTTCGAAACCTTCGGAACACGGCATACCACAGCAAGATGCCCAGGCTGATTGCATCGGTAACACACAATGGGCTTCCGTGCTTCGAAGGCCTTGGCTGATTTCTTATCTGGGCTTTTTTTTTCGTTTTCGTCTTGCGCTGCCTTTCCGCCTACGTCGGGCTTTGTAGCTTTGTTGTGCTCGACCGAGCGATAAGCTGAACGATTTTGATTTCGGCTGAATGACTTGCTTTCTGCAGCTGCATTTTCGTGCCTGGAGTAGTATTCGTCAGCATAATTAGCGGCCCTTTGTACGGAGACAACGTCTGGTCTGTCCTGAATCCACAATTTCATTCCACTCGGAATGGAATTAAAAAACTGCTCGAGACCGATCTGCTCCAGAATCTTTTCGCGGTCCTCGTACGCGTCAACCCCACGAAGCCAGTTCTCAAGGAAACCCTGCAAACGGTACGCAAATTCACTGTAACTTTCCTCGGGACGCTTCGTAGCTTCTTTGAACTTTACTCGGAACGCCTCCGGGGAAAGCCTGAACTTTCTCAGAAGGTTTTCTTTCACTTTGAAGTAATCCTGCGCACTGTCTGGGTCGAGTCGGGCCACAACGTCTGCCGCCTCTCCGGGCAAAACACTAAGAAGTCGCTGTGCCCAGTCCGACTCCGCCAACCCCAGCTTGGTACAAGTGCGTTCAAAATTAATGAGGAATAAACTCAGGTCACCACCGACACAAAAAGGCTGCAAAAAAGCTCTGATGTCTAAAGTTTCCACTTTTCTGGCCTCATCAGATGGCTTTTGCAATTTTGCCTCCATCATCAGGAGTTCAGCTTCCTCACGTCTTTGCTTCCTCTCGACCTCATCCCAACATTCTTTCATTTCGTGGAGGTCGGCCCCGCAAGTCTTAATAGCTTTGATTACTTCCGCTTTTCTCATGGACTTCATTACCGTTACACCCAGCTCTTCCGCTAGGTTTAGTAATCGAGGCTTCGTAATCTTATCGAAGTCCATGGCACCTTTGCTCAAGAAACAAACAAAAATGAAGCAGTGCGGTATTTTGCTTTTCCGGAATCCGGTCAAAACCTTACAAAGTTACACTCGAAAACTCGGAAAAACGACCAGCACTCACCGACCGAAGCCGCAGGCCCCCGGCGCCGCTCATCCCACCGCTGCCACCAGCTGTAACGTTTCGGCCGGCATGGCCGGAGTGACGACACCTTCGTTGTGGCAGGCGACTTTATTTCGGTCCCATCTCAAGCAAAAAGCGCTCCCACGGCCGGTGCAGAGGCATTTTATTGAGTTCGCACCGAAAACTGGGCATGCGCCCCGTCGCGCTTATCATGCAGATAAGATACGTTACAAAGCATTATTATTTTATTAGTTAATGTTTGTGAAACCCAGTGTCAGCAAGTACGGCCAGTACAACTGTAGAGAATGTTTATCCTCCTTCAGCATCAGTTCAGTCGTTTCGCCACTCAACCTGGCCGAGCGACAAACAAGACCAGAAGATTTTTTTAGTAAAAATGTCCTCAAATTTAGGCTCGTAAACCCTTCGTAGTTCTGGAAGTGACCAGTACCACTGTATTGTTGGTTGTGTATTACAAGGGACGCATATGTAACACAAAATTCAGCAAAAACGACAGAACACACAACACACCTGCGACTGCGCTGAAACCGATACCAACTAAATTGAAGCCACCTTATGTTGCCAAGTGGCTCAGTGCCCTCAAACCGCCAGTCAGGAAACTAATGAGATAAAAAGGTTCATAGTCCATTACCTGCTAGGCTGATAGGACGGTGGAAGCTACACGCTTGTTACACCAGTCGTGTGTTCAAATTTTCCTCTCGTGATCGGGTTTCAACCCATACCCATCCGCAGAAAGCGGGGTTATGCGATGAAATGGTAACGTTCCGTTGGCTTGAAGAGCGAATGGTTTTCAACTCCGCTTCATCGGTTTCCACACGACAGATGGAACCACATTTGGAGAGCTAGTTTTCGTTCTTTTTTTTTATCCAGGATGAAGTTATGCTTTCATGCATTCGCACTTTTTGTATTGCTTACCGACAGCCGTCGGGCTCAGCATAGTGTTAGCAAAAATACGACTACAAGACTTTAAAGCAGTATGTAGTAGAATGTTTTTGTTTATTTTGAATTCAAAAACTCACGAGCACTTTGAATTTTTCTTTTTGAAGTTTGTGGCTGTAATAAAAGCATTTCGCGCGAATTGAAGACCGACAATGCTGCTCACAGTGATGCTCAGTTTCCGCGACTGTTCAGCATCGTGAGAAAGGCAGAAGAATTGGCTATTTTTGACGTGATTCGCGCATACCTTTTTGGCGTAGTGTTACCAGGCTGAACATTGTCATGGCCAGGCTTCCCACCCTTAATATATTCTTCAAAACAATGAGGTAAGTTACCACAGAATTTGTGCAAAACCAAATCCCGCGCACCACTTTTGTTGGGTATCCCTGATTCTATCCAACTACTTGATAGGAATCCGCGAAAAATCATCCCGATAGATGACCAGAAAGAGATATATATACAGGTAATACAATACCATTTAGAAAACACGACCGGCACACATATAAACACACATCGACCGCTCAACACTGCATCACCCCTCATTTGCTATTGACGAACTGATGCGTCTGAATCTATAGACCAGGGGTGCACAACATACGGCCCGCGGTCCACATGCGGCCCGCGGCCCAGCTGAGCGCAGAAACCGCTCACCGTGTTATTCAATGCACTGCGGCCGTTGACTTGGCAGAAAGCATTCGAACCCGTTGACCTACTTTTCTCAGAGTCCTCTTTTCCGGGTGGAAACTCCGCGTCCTCAGTTCAAATATTCCCTCTCTACTAGACCCACGGAAAACAACAATACAAAAGCCTGTACAGCCATCCAGTGCGTTGTTATGACCCCTAACAGCGTCCCTCCCCTATCCTTGTTCCAGTTCTCCTTCATCCCGTTTCCTCCTCCTCTCTCCACGGAGGCTACAGCCCTCTCCCCTCCTTTTGGGACATGATCAGTGACAGCTTGTTGCAGATAGAGAAAAGCCAGTCGTGTCACGCTTGGAATATGAGTGCACTTCCAAAGAGAGAAAAATCGACCGGGAGGGCCGGAAATTCAACCAGGAGTGGACATGGAGGTACTTTTTCATTGAGAACGCATCGAAGTGGTTATGTCTTGTGTGGCGAGAATCTTTCGCGGCTCCTAAAGAATAGAACGTTCGACGCCACTACGAGACCAAACATGCCCGCGACTTCAGCGCTCTTTTGGATTCGGAGAGAAAAACAAAGTCCGAGGACTTAAAACGGAATTTGCTTGCTGAGCAAAGCATTTTTACGAAAGCGAAGAACACATCTGAAGCAGCCACGCGGGCGTCTTTTCAGATATCTCGACAGATCGATCGTTCACGTCGTTCGTTTACTGATGGCGACTTCATCAAGGAATGTCTTATGATTGCTTCTGAGGAGATGTGCCCGGACAAGAAGCTGGTTTTCCAAAACCTGAGCCTATCAAGAATGACAGTACAACGGCGTGTGCATGACATTGCCGACGACCTATTAAAACAGCTGGAGAGGTGTTGCAGTCATTTTGTCTACTACTCTCTTGCTTTGGATGAGAGCACAAACATCAAAGACACAGCACAGCTGCTTGTTTTCATCCGTGGTGTGAACGAAAACTTCGAAGTGATTAAGGAGCTGGCAGACCTTTGCTCAATGCACGGACGGACTACGGGAGAAGAGATCAGCAAGGAGGTCAAAGACGTCATTGAGAAGCTCAAGCTACCATGGGAAAAACTCGCAGGTGTCTGCACCGATGGAGCCCCAGCCATGATGAGAAAGAGAAACGGAGCCGTTGCCTTACTTCAAGCGTTCAGTGGTGTAGAACTGAAGCCCACTTCCGGCCACCGCAGTGAACGGACGTGGGATGTCTGGCTCCCGCGGAGCAGCTTCGGCGGCCCAGCTGGGCCGCGGTATCAGGTCGGAGGATGACGCACAGGATTACGCTGTTGTTTTGCCGGCATTGCCAACTGGGTCAGTCGTTTCAAACACTGTTTTTTTGCACGCCGACGTCAAAGGGCGGCCCTACCGCGTAGAAGATTTTCGAGATACGCTGGTTAAACTGTCGCTGTTCGCCGAGGTCACCGCCATAGGCGCGTATCAAATGAACCACGTATGGGCGGTGACCTTCAAGTCGACGGATGGCGTAAGACGGATGCTGGCTACTGCTGAGTTGACCGTCAAGGGTCGACGGTGCATCACCATCGACCCTAACAACCAAGACGTACGCATCAAGCTCCACTGGTTGCTGTTCAACGTCTCGGACGACGACGTGCGGGCGGCCCTGGCTCCGTACGGGAAGGCACTGGAAGTCTCCAGGGAAATGTGGCGCGTCGACGGCTGTCAAAGCGTCGGCACCATGACGCGGACGGCGGTGCTGCGTCTCAAGGGGGCGTGACTCCTGCTGACATTCCGCACCAGCTGCGTGTCGCCGGTGAGTTGGCCCTTGTCGTGGTGCCGGGCCGGGCTCCCCTGTGCCTACGATGTCAGCAGACCGGCCACATCCGTAAGGAGTGCCGCGTTCCCAAGTGTGGAGTCTGCCGGCGGTTCGGGCACGTCAGCGCCGACTGTGTCAGGACCTACGCAGTGGCCGCAGCACCCGTGAGAGGCGACGATAGATCGGAACTTCTCATGGACGAGGCGGACTCCGAAGAAGCCGCCGGTGCGTTCGAGGCGAAGAAAACCGCTGCTGCGACGGTGCAGCCTGTGCCTGAGCCCGACGCGCAGCCGGTCCCACAAGACCCGACACCGGTTGAAAAGGCGACGCAACGGGCCGAGTCACGTGAGCCTGCACCAGGTGGGAACACCGAACGGAGCATCGCGGAAGCAGTCGCTTCCAAAGTCGTGGAAAAGGAGGGGTACGAAGCTCCCATGGACGCCGATGAAGTCCAGGCCAGCGGCCCCGCAATGAAACGAATCCGCGACGTCGGAGAGGACACCGGGGTAGCAAGCCGGGAGGAGCCGCCTCTGAAGGCAGCACCTGCCAGGAGGACCAAGTTAGCCTCCAAACAGAACATTCCGTGGGACGACGTGAGGGTGGGCATGCACCTGCCGAGTGACGGGCGGTCAGACCCGCCCTGATCGAGGTAAGCTCCATACGGTCCTTGCATGGCAGTAACACTAGAAAGGGCTTTACGTGTAGCCACGATAAACGTGAGGGGCTTGGCAGCGAGACGGCGACAGTATCAGCTGAACAGGCTTTTTGCTGAATATGAGCTGGACATTATAGCCGTCCAAGAAACCAAAGTTGAAAGCCAGGTAGCGACGGACCGTATGGTGTTACCCTTTAGGTCTTTGTTTAATGTTTGCGTGTCACACGCGGTGGGAACGTCCGGTGGCTGTTGTTTATTCATCCGTCGGTCGACCGGTATTGTGGAGACGGCGGTACATACGTGTGCCTCTGGCCGGATTGTTTTGTGTGATTTTTATTTTTCAAACAGAGAGTGGCGGGTTATATGCGTTTATGCCCCGAACCGGGAGAGTGAACGTAGGTTGTTTTTTGAAGAATTGAGTGCTTATCTCGACTGTGAAAGGGTTATTATCGTCTTGGGTGATTTTAATTGTGTTTGTGCACCTGAGGATCGAGTAAATCGGGCTCATCTTCGTGACCAAAGCGCTTTTTATTTAAACGAGATGGTTGCTGAAAAAGCCTTAGAAGATGTGGCAATCTGTGCGTCCGCAGGCAGCGTCAGGTTCACGCATTTTCAGGGCCGTAGTCACGCTCGACTGGACCGAGCCTACATGTCGCTCGAGCTTATTCCTTCCTGCCACGATTATACAGTTGAACCAGTGTCATTCAGCGACCACGCACTGGTTATGTTCACCCTTGGCAGCAAAGCCAAGAAACCAAGTTGGAATTGGGCGCTGTGGAAGATGAACAGTAGTTTGATCAAAGATGAGTTGTTTTGTTCGAAGGTCAGTGAATTGTTTTGCAAACTACAAGAAAGCGAGGAGGAGTTATGGGGTGTAAGGTGGGAATATTTCAAAGAGGACGTAAAGATGGTCGCGGTGGAAAGGAGCAGCATCCTCAAGTATCAGAAAGAGAAGAAAGAAAAAGAATTGCGATGCCAGTTAAGCACATTTTTGACCGAAGAAAGCTCGAAACCTGGCGAGTTTACTCAAGAAATAAGGGACATTAAAAACCAGCTGGAAGTTATAGATTGTGAAAGATACCGGGGGGCAATAGTGCGTGCACGAAGTGAAAAGCTTTGGCTGGGCGAACAACCGACAAAACGAGCGCTAAGCGAAGAAAAAGGGTTTGCACAACGCAACGAGATTAAGGAAATCTGCTATAAGAACAACGTCACGCGAGATAAGAAAACAGTCGAGCGAGCTTTTGTCGAACACTATCGGGATCTCCTTGAGCGATTTGCACCGATAGACGAAGGTTTCGAGCTTGAATTTTTGGCACTGATGCCGCAGCTGGAAAAGAACGTCCGTAACCGATTAGAAGAGCCAATCAGCGTTTGGGAATTGGAAAAGGCCATTGACGAGCTAAGTAGTGGCAAGACGCCGGGGCCAGATGGCCTGGGTGCCGACTTTTACAAATCATTTAAAAGTCAGTCAGCACAAGTGCTCTATCAAGTCCTGTCTGAAGCTTATCAGAACAAAAGGCTCCCGCCGTCTTTCTCCAGAACGCACACAGTGCTCATCCCGAAGTCGGATGATTCTGTAAAGCTTCTTTCCGTTTCTTCGTACAGGCCGATAAGTTTAACAAACGTTGATTACAAAATCTACATGAAAGTTCTTGCTCGACGACTGCAAAACGTGATCAAGTCCCTTGTAGGGCCGCACCAAACATGCGGGATAAAAGGCCGCAGTATTTGCACAAATGTACATGTTGCTAGAACTGTCCTTGAATGTTGTGACGCTTTTGAAGGTCGAGTGGCAATGTTGCAACTCGACCTCGAGAAGGCGTTTGACCGGGTGTCCCATAAGGTCCTTTTTAATATCTTGGAATACGTAAATGTGGGTTCGATTATTTTGGAAGGGCTAAGAATGGCTTACGCAGATTGTACCACATGCTTAATCGTAAACAAGTCCGTCTCTGAGAGTATCAACGTGAGGTCTTCAGTAAGGCAAGGCTGCCCATTATCACCCTTGCTTTTCGCATTGTATTTAGAGCCCTTTTGTTTGCGACTTATTCACAATGAAAGAATTCATGGTTTTAAGTTAGAGGCCTGCGAGGTCAAGGTACTTGCTTATGCAGATGATGTCGCCGTTTTTTGCTCTGACCAGAATAGTGTTCGGGAGGTAGTCAGCGTGGCGACTTCTTTTGCAAGAAAACGGGCAGCGTTGTCAACTGGGACAAATCTGCTGGTTCTTGGCATGGCAACTGGGCCACCACTCCAAAAGTGTTTCTCAATGTTAGGTGGACAACCTTGCCTCCTAAGTACCTTGGCGTGCCGCTGGAGCATTATCCAGACAGCACGGAGTATTGGAAAGAGGAGACTGAAAGGGTCAGGATGAAAACGGAGGGATGGAGGGGCCGAGATTTGTCCATGTTTGCACGTGCCACGGTTTGTAACCTTTTTTTAATAGCAAAAGTGTGGTATGTTTTACAAGTGCTGTCCATGACGCGAATCAATGTGCAGAGGCTCCACCGAGTATTCGCGGTGTTCATCTGGGGCTCAGTATGGGAAAGATGCGCCCGAACCAATTTGTTTCGTTCTGTTCGCAGTGGTGGGTTAGGTCTGTCACACTTGTTTATAAGGCAAATTGTGTCTCGGTTTATGTTTCTGAGAGATCAGAACCATTATTTTTTACGTACAGTTATGCAGGTTCGTTTGCGTAATGTTTTACCGAATTTCGTCGTGTCTACAAGTGATGTTATTTGTGCAGGGCCACGAGGCTATTTGCGGGAAGTTTTGCTTTCTTTCCGAATATTGAGTGTTCGTTTTTCTTTTGATTATCTAAGTACTGTCCGACGGAAAAAGCTATACAACGATTTGGTGGATGTTTTATTGCCGGTACCTTTGTACAGAACATTATATAGTGAGGGCCCTGGTCTTGACGTCCTGAAGAGGGTTAAGAGAATGCCAGTTAAACCCTCCATTAAATCCTTTTTTTCAAGCTTCATTCAGGTACTTTGCCGGTGAAACCATGGTTGGCGGCAAAAGGGATATACGTACCATGGTCGGTAAATTGTTTATTGTGTAAAAAACCAGAAACGATAGAACATGTGTTTATTGAGTGCTGGGATGCGGTTTTCCACTGGGACATACTCCAGCGCACTATAAAGAAAACCCTCCCTATAAACCCGCGCGGCATTCGATTCCTGCCAGTCGAAAATGAAGGTGGTGTGCCAAGTGACATGTTTATGGTTCTAAGCTTACATAGCATCTGGAAGACGAGAATGGGTGTCCGCCATGCGGAAGCGAATGTTCGTCCTGTCCGAGAAAATTTTATCGAAAGTGTCGCGTACATTCGCGAAGTGTACCGCCAACTGCCTGAGCCTCCCGACTGGATGTCGCTTTTGGATGAATGTGTTTCTTTGAAGGAATTTTAATGTACTCGCGTCAGCCAAGCCGTGGCTGATGTGTTTTAGTCTCCTAT